>JAFIDM010128903.1:0-33524 GCA_023159025.1 Thereuonema tuberculata
TAATATAGATGTATTTACAGAATTATTATCTCCTTCTATTACTTCGAGGATCGTTCATTGTAGAAAGAGGGGCAAGATAGTCAGAGTGAAGATATTGAAAAAGGATATTATGAAATATGTAAGTAAGAAAAATTATGAATATATAAGAAATATGCAATTTGATTTACAAATAATTTTCAAAGATTTTTCTTTTAATAAAGAACTTTTCTTTTAATAAAGTTCTCTGATAAGTTGTGAGTGTAAGCACTTAACTGGTAAGCAAATGCTACTTAAGCAGTTTTCCTTGGCTAATTGCCTTCAACTAGAGACTGAATTTCTTCTACAGATAGGAATTCAAGAGACAAATTGAATGAAGAACCGAATTGGATAACGCTTGAATATTGCATTTCTGCGTTTATGAGAAATAAAAACTTTGTAATAGGATTTGTAATTGATAAATTTCTAATCTTGAAAGCAAATAATAACTTGAAATAAAGGATTTTTTAAAGCTAGGATATTTCAAAATATCCTTTCATTCAGTTTTAATGCATCAGCTACATTGTTTTAAAAACTAAATTTCAGTTTTTACTAATGTTTTTTGTAATGAAGCTTGTTTTTAAAAATACTGTGCTTTATAATAAAATGTAAATGTTCGATTAAAGAATTTCTTAATGGAAGGATATTTAATCCACATAGCTTATATTTAGTTATAGACTTCTTAAGTATATAAACATACACTTATTGTCCTCCCAATGAATAATGGCCGCCCTGTTTTTGTGAGATCTGCGCATGTATCATCGATTAGTCTGGTCAGGCACGTCCGTCTGATTTAATGAAAGGACTCCGTGATTGTGCTAATCGCTTGTTACTTTGCAAAAGAGCATTGTATTTATAAATAATATATATTTATTTATTTATTTATATAAATACTTATTGTTAGCAACTGGTATTGAAATAACGCTAAATAGTCGAGAGAAGTTTTAATTTGGCGTTCTCAATATGTCTTTCTCAGTGAAAACAGACTACGTCATCCATTGTGACAGGAAAACATAATTGATCAGCTACCGGAAAGGCTGCGCAGTTCAAGCTTCCGCCGGTCATCTTTCATTTTGAGGACAGTAAATAGTATAAACTTCACTCCATTTCGAACTTCAGCATTTTTCTGATTCAATTGTATTTAATAACCGAAATTTAGTAAAATTAAAACGTTCTAATGCATTACAAACTTTCCTTTTGAAATTTCAAATTCCTTATCTTAGGAATTTTATTTTTTAAATTAATATTGGATAAAACCAATTGTTCTTAAAATCGTATGTAATTTGACTGAACATAAGAGCAACGAATCCAACAGTGCTCATCCGTTGCTCCACCATGCGGATAATTTCAATGTTAATAACAAAAAAGGAAGCAGATTCTGAAATAGACTAAAGTAGGCCTACATAAAGTATTGTGAAACGAAAATTCTCATTTCCACTGTAACTGGTTCCACGTTTTTTAAATACTATCCCTTTTTAATGAATGAAATTCTAAATTAAATTTTAAAATCAATAAATGTTTTGTGAGCATTAAAGTTTTAAGAATATGGTTTCAGAAGTAACTTAAAAATTCAATATGTTTTGATAAAAGACTAGAAATTATTTATATTGTAAATTTAAAGGAATTAAAGTAATTCTAATTTAATTTATTCTCGTAATATTACTCCTGGAAGTAATATCCCCAGTTTTCACAAGAGAAATCGTAACAGAAAATCATGTCGAACAACATGGTTACCCCTTTGTTTAATCTCGAATTTATTAAGACAATAACTATTTTGAATCCAAATTTCGAATTTTTAAAAATTATCAGTGCTGCATAAGGACCGTTATTTTTCAATGATCGATGCGATTAAACGACAGGTCAGGGACCGTTGGAGTTGGAAAAAAACAAAAACAAAACAGTGTTATGTAAATGGGGTTAGACCAAATAAGGCAGTAAAACGAAGGTAAAGGGACCGAAGTTTCACTATATATTTGAAATATCTAATAAAGTATGATAACTTTTTTGTTTTGGGAATGATGTGTCCATTCAGAAAGTCATCAAGGAATCAACACTTTGTTCCCGGATATCCTTTATTCCTCCTAA
This sequence comes from Thereuonema tuberculata, assembly GCA_023159025.1. Lineage (NCBI taxonomy): Eukaryota > Metazoa > Arthropoda > Chilopoda > Scutigeromorpha > Scutigeridae > Thereuonema > Thereuonema tuberculata. The sequence goes on from JAFIDM010128903.1 coordinate 2,101, forward strand.
GTAATCTTTGCCCTGATTCTTTAATTGACTGATTTCTTCTGTTTAATTGATAGTACAACGAGAGCATAGGCGGATCCAGGGGGGGGGGGGCTAATGGGGGCTATAGCCCCTCCCTTTAGCTGTGAATATAGATTGGATAAAATATGGTATCCAAAGGCTGCTGCCTGATAGACATTAATATTGCCATGATGACGATTTCAATTGCTAATAAAAAGCTGGCGTTTAACGTGCATTTCAGACACACAGGTATAGTCAGCTCTTCAGAAAAGTTAGCCCCCCCCCCTTTGAAAAATCCTGGATCCGCCCGTGAACGAGAGTGTATTCTTTTAATCAAATTTTGTTACAAGTGACTTACAACTGTTAACTATTAGCTTTAATTGTCTATTATTTAGTAGAAAACAATATAATAATTAAATAAAAACCTATTGAGAGACTTTCCAATTAATGCCAATTTACTACGAATGCGTGTTCTTTGAATATTTGTGGGTTCTGCTTTTTACCTGCTGGGAAAACAATACTATCATGAATGATAACTTTGAAGATATACCACTTGTGTAGAATCGCTTTCTAGCTGTTGAAAGTAGAATTTCTTAATTTTGTTTTTGAATAAAAACACTTTAATTTTTACTTCTAACTTCCTAAATCTTTTTACATGTTGATACCCATAGATGACAACTGAGTATTCTGTCAATTTGAATTCTGTCATTTAGAAAGAAAATTTATATTTAATAATATTCGATCCAATTTTAGTTTAAAACAAAAGTTCAGATTATAACATTAATCTCTAGTTTCTTTAAGAACCATATTAATAGAAAAACATTGAAATCGAAGTCGGAAGATTAACATCTCAGATCAGGAACTAAACATTTCAAATTATCCAAATTGCAAAAAATGAACAAGATGTCATAGTAGAGCAAAAAGCTAAAATTTTTAATTTTTTAATATTTTTTCCAATTCTAGTGACGTTTTTATGTTTAATTTTTTTTCCACTTGAATAAATTTTAAAGTTAGAAAAGCAAAAGCTTCCAACTTTATTTCAATATAGAAACTACTTTTAGCAGTATTTTCAATGACTCCCCACGCAATCTGAGGCTCCTTCAATAGCTATTCAATTTAAACGCTTCTCTTGATTTTTCATATGACTTCTTACGAGTAATTTTATACTTCCTAGTATGCCTTAGTTAAATTATGAAAGAAAAAAGTTCTTTATTTACTGCACTTATAAGAGAAAACCACCACTAGTTCTCAAAATAGCATCATTTGACCAGATGTGCGATAATAAAACAAATCGATCTGTACCTCCACCTTGCGGAGAATTTCCAAATTAATGAAGGTGAAAAATATTCAATCTGAATCAGTACATAACTTTAAGAATTTGTTTTTATGCATAACACAAAACTGAAAAACATTTCCGTGAAAATCACTTTAGAAATATTGTAGAAGTTGACGTATTAGCTATAATTTAAAATTTGCAGGTTATAAATTAAGACTTTCTTTACATCAAAGTATGATTACAATGTAGCAGAAAAGTGCAGAAGAAGAAGAAAAAAAGATAATTTAATTACTGCAAAAATAATTATAATAATAATAATAATAATAATAATAATAATAATAATAATAATAAATTAAAGAAGAAGTCGCTGAATCCAACCACAGGACACCAAACCACACCCCACCAGAAGACACCATTATGGAAAACACAGAAACAATCTCTACCCCTCAGTACACATGCCCCAACAATACAACTAATGAAATATTACGTGCAGCTCATGATCATTTCTACACTGCACTCGCACAATACACAGGCACAGACCCCACACTTAGGCCGCCACTCCCCAAAGTACACACATCAAAACAACTCGCCACAGTCATATACCATTTTAACACACACACTATCCCACAACACCTTGACAACATCCAAACATTAGAAGACATACATACAACACTCTACTGTGCTGCACAGGGAACCATTCGGGCACTTGGAATCAAACAACACAACATACCTCCCACTGCACGGACACAAGAATACATCCCCCCTTGGAGACGTTGCCTTGAGGGCCGCATCAGTGACCTTAGAGGAGACATAGCCAGGCTCACACAATACTGTGCAGGAAACAAAACAAAGAAACTTATGTCCCAGGTTAGAAAGATATTCAAGCACATAAATACTCGCCCTTCACATTCAAATCATCATAACCAGGTTCAGGAACATCTCGACACCCTAAAACAAAAACTCAGTGCACTTGCAAAAAGATTACAAAGATACAAACAGTGCACTCTGCGCAAACAACAGAACAACACTTTCCAATACAATGAGAAAAAATTCTACAGATCCCTTACATCTTCCTCTACTGCAACTAACACAAACACTCCCAACAGCGAGGCTTTACATGAATACTGGTCGTCTCTGTGGTCAAACCCCATCCCCCACAATGATAAAGCACCATGGATAACAGAGGAACAGCAACTCACTGAACACTTACCCTGCATGTCCTTCCATGAGATTACTCTCGCAGACATACAGACAGCACTAAAACATGCACACAACTGGAAGGCTCCTGGTGCAGACGGCGTTCAGAACTTCTGGATCAAGAGGTTCACGTCCCTCCATGGAAAACTAGCGCTTACACTCACTGACATAATCCAACACCCAGAACATATGCCTCGTTTCCTCACACAGGGTGTCACATACCTACAGAGCAAGAACACTGAAACAGCGCAACCTGCAAACTACCGCCCAATCACTTGCCTCCCCACACTTTACAAACTCCTCACCTCCTGCCTCGCAGACAAGATCTACACACACATCGAGACATACAACATTCTATCCGAACAGCAGAAGGGCTGTCGCAGGAATTCCCAGGGTTGTAAGGAGCAACTCCTTATTGACTCTGTAATCCTGCGCCAGGCACGCGCGAAGAATAGGAGCTTACATATCGCATACATCGATTACAAGAAGGCATTTGATTCTGTCCCTCATTCCTGGCTCCTACACACTCTTCATATCTACAAAATACACCCCAAGATCACGGCATTCTTAGCTGCCACGATGAAGAGTTGGACAACATTATACCTATGCACCTCTAACACCTCCATCACTACAGCTCCCATTCCCATAAGGAGAGGTATTTTCCAGGGAGATTCCTTGAGTCCTCTTTGGTTCTGCCTCGCCTTGAATCCACTGAGCCATATATTAGATAACACAAAACACGGTTATAGGCTTACCACAGGCACTATGACACTATATAAAATCACACACTTACTCTACATGGATGACATTAAACTCTATGCCACAAACAATGCACAACTTACTAATTTACTACAAGCCACCACATAGTTCACCAAAGACATAGGGATGGAATTTGGAATTGACAAATGCAGCAAGTTACACATAATACGTGGGAAGACTTCGAATTTGGAGTGTTTTGAACTGGACCATGGTTTGGCCATCCAATCCATGGAACAGGGAGAGATCTACAAGTACCTGGGCTTCCAGCAAGCGCGCGTCATTGACAACGCAAACATAAAAAATGCACTGAAGAACACATATCTTGCTCGAGTTCACAAAATCCTCAAAACACAACTCAACGCCAGAAAAAAAATTAAAGCCTTCAACACTTTTGCCGTTCCCACACTAACATATTCGTTCGGCATAATTCCATGGACAAATACCGAACTCGAAGCACTACAACGCGCAACACGCACTACATTCACGAAACACAACATGCACCACCCCAAGTCCGCTACGGAAAGGATGACTCTTCCCCGCAAAGAGGGAGGCCGAGGACTCATCAACCTCATCACCCTACACGAAAAACAAGTACATACACTTAGGGAACATTTCCACCAAAGAGCAGAAGACTCCTCACTTCACTCAGCCATTGTCAAGGCTGACACACACCTCACACCCCTGAACCTCGAAAACTCTTCTCCAACACTCACCACCCCTGACACACACACTCAGCAGCTGCGTGAATCATGGGCTCGTAAGGAACTCCATGGCAGACATCATCACGAACTCAGCCAGCCTCATGTCGACATGGAAGCGTCGAACAGATGGCTGACGAGTGGTGAGCTGTTTGGGGAGACCGAAGGGTTCATGATCGCAATACAGGACCAAGTCATCACCACACGCAACTACAAGAAACACATTCTACACGATGCAAACACACATGACGACAAATGCAGGAAATGCCACACTACGCATGAGACGATCGACCACGTAATATCAGGCTGTCCCCTTCTCTCTCAAACAGACTACCTCCACCGACACAATCAGGTAGCGTCGATCGTTCATCAACAACTAGCACACAAACATTCACTTATTAAGAGCACGGTCCTGTACTACAAGTACATACCACAAAGCTTATTAGAGTCACCCTCATATAAACTATACTGGGACCGCCCCATTCACACAGACAAAACCATACATCACAACAGACCAGACATCACACTTGTTGATAAGGTCAACAAACAGACCTATCTAATTGATATTGCAGTGCCTATCAGCAAGAACATGCAGAAAACTCACGCAGACAAGATCAGTAAATACACTGATCTAGCACACGAGCTCCAGAAGCAGTGGAGGCAGGATCGAGTACTTGTTGTACCCATCGTTCTGTCTGCCACTGGTCTGGTGCCTCACACATTGCACCACAGTCTCAGCACACTAGGACTTCATAAAAACACTTACGCACAACTGCAGAAGGCTGTGGTACTCAACACTACACGCACAGTTAGGAAATTTATGGACACAAGCACACATCCCTAATCATTCTTGCACATATCTTTTGGCAGTATGTGCTTTGGTCCTTGACCCGCCATATTGTTTTTGCTGGGGAAACCCAAGGTTTGAAACATACAAACATAATAATAATAATAAACAAATAGAATCGATAAATGCCGCAATCTACATATAACACGCGGGAAAACCTCGAATTTTGGGGGTTCTAAACTGGACCATGTGTTGGCCATCCAATCCATGGAAGAGGGAGAGACCTACAAGTATCTGGGCTTCCAGCATGCGCGTGTCATTGACAACGCAAACATCAAAAATGGACTCAAGAACACATACTGTGGTCGCATTCACAACATCCTCAAAACACAACTCAACGCCAGAAATAAAATTAAAGCCATCAACACTTTTGCCGTCCCCACACTAACATATTCGTTCGAAATAATTCCATGGACAAACATCGAACTCGAAGCACTACAATGCACAACACGCACTACATTCACGAAACACAACATACACCACCCCAAGTCCGCTACGGAAAGGATGACTCTTCCCCGCAAGGAGGGAGGCCGAGGACTCATCAATCTCATCACCCTACACGAAAAACAAGTACACACACATAGGGAACACTTCCACCAAAGAGCACAACACTCCTCACTCCACTCAACCATTGTCAAGGCTGACATGCACCTCAAACCCCTGGATCTCAAAAACCCTTCTCCAACACTCACCGCTCCTGAAACCCACTCAGCAACTGCGTGAATCATGGGCTCGTAAGGAACTCCATCGCAGACATCGCACGAACTCAGCCAGTCTCATGTCGACATGGAAGCGTCGAACAGATGGCTGACGAGTGGTGAGCTGTTTGGGGAGACCGAAGGGTTCATGATCGCAATACAGGACCAAGTCATCCCCTCACGCAACTACAAGAAACACATTCTACACGACGCAAACATGCATGACGATACATGCAGGAAATACCAGACTACACATGAGACGATCGACCACATAACATCAGGCTGTCCCCTTCTCTACCAAACAGATTACCTCCACCGATACAATCAGATGGCGTCGATTGTTCATCAACAGCTAGCACTCACTTATTAAGAACACGGTCCCGTACTACAAGTACATACCACAAAGCGTGTTAGAGTCAACCTCACGTAAGCTGTACTGGGACCGCCCCATACACACAGACAATCATACATCACAACAGACCTGACATCACACTTTTTGATAATGTCAACAAACAGACCTAGCTCATTGATATTGCAGTGCCTATCAGCAAGAAAACTCACGCAGGCAAGATCAGTAAATTCACCAACCTAGCACTACTACAGAAGCAGTGGAGGCAGGACCGAGTACGTGTTGTACCCATCATCCTGTCCGCTACTGGTGTGGTGTCTCACAAATTGCACCACAGCCTCAGCACACTAGGACTTCAGAAAAACACTTATGCACAACTCCAGAATGCTGTGGTACTCAACACAACATGCATAGTTACAAAATTTATGGACATTAGTGTGGTTATTCTTGCACACTTTTTTTACACTTGGCAATATGAGCTTTGGTTCTTGACACGTCATGTTTTCTTTGCTGGAAAAACTCAAGGTTTGAAACATTTACATAACAATAATAATTTTCAATAAATTAATAATAAGTAATTCTATATCTCTGGCCCCCGAAGTTGGCTAGGTGTTCACAATAGACAAGATCTTTGAGAAGTCGTCACATCGAAAAGTCGCAGGAGTTGAGATCCGGAGACCTGAAGACCAGCATATAACAATATTACGACTGACACTCTAAGTGGTGCGGTTTAGCTTGCGATGTTGAGATTTCAGTATATTGTCGATACTGGAGAAACCATATCGAAAATGTAATACATTACAAATAATGTGTATTCACTACATTATTGCAACGCCGCGGCGTATAGTTGCCACCTTCGGAGGTAATTTTTTTTTTGGCGCCAACAAAATACCATCGCCACGGACGTTCTCATGTGAAATATTAAGTCATTAAGTCATTAAGCTGATTGATTCTCCAGTTACAGCCTTTCGAAATGTAAACATTTATTATGAACACCTTGTATTTAAGATAAAGAAATACTAATAAACACACTAATGTATAATTAAAAAAATATTTTGTCTTTAAATTATCTTTATCTTAAATAATTGATCTCACACATGTAAAATATATCGAACACCTTGTATATACGCATCCCGAAAAAATAATCCGATAGTAATGAAACTTCACATGCAAAAAGCTTTCGACCGAATATGCAAATGATCAAACTTCAACACCCAATGAATGAGTAGCCGGAGTTGTAGGGCATTGGAACTGATTTCATTGTGATGGTGTATATAAAGAGCGAATCTCGCTTTCAGGAACAAAACTTCCAGTAGATTGTAACTGCGTTTTCTCATCTTGACTGTAACAATGTCTCGACGGCGCATTAACGGCCACTACACGTATGACAAAGTTTGAAAGAGGACATGCCATCCAAGAGATTGGATGAACAAACTGGCTGGGGCATTTGAATCGGAGCGATGCGATGCGGCACTTAAGACATAGCCGGCAGGAATGGTCCTAAACAGCAATTTCAGTGACAAGAGGGCAGCGGATGGCCTTAGGGTGACAACAGAACGGGAAGATCGAGGGATTTCAGAGCAGCTTTTACAGCACCAGATTCGTCGCTGACAACCATTCAACGTGTGACGAATACTGAAGTGACCACCCGGACCATTAGTAGAAGACGCAGAATCTACACTCGTGGTATCCGTTACGCGCCTACCACTGACCAGGACCCATCGTCAAGACAGATTGCAGTGGTGCCGGGCACGATCAACGGAGTTGTACTGATTGGGGACGAATTGTCTTCAGCGATGAGGCGCATTTTGAACTGAGCTCCGACAACCAGCGCAGAAGTGTCTGGAGACGACCAGAACATCGTCAGGATCGCGCTGTTACTTCGCACGTCACACGGCCAGAGAACATGTAGTGCCATTTCATTGATAGCCGGACCCTCTTGGTAGTCCTCCGTGGCACAGTCACAGCCCAGTGGTACGTTGAAGACATTCCACGATCCGCTGTGGTGCCGTTCCTTTCGCGACACCCTGGCTTACTTTTCAGCAAAGTAACACCCGGTCACGGTTCGCCTTTCCATTGATTGTCTTCGTGTTAGCGACACATTTTCGTGACCAGCCAGATCGCCAGATCTCTCTCTCCTATTGAGCACATTTGGTATGTGATGGGGATTCGCCTGCGACATCCCAGAATGTCGAGAATTAACCCGGCAGTTGGAGGCCGTTTGACAAGAAATCCCGCAGAACACAATCCTCCAACTGTATAAATCAATGCCACGTTGGATAACAGCTTGTATCCAGACCAGAGGTGGACTAACGCCATTTTGACCTGCTCACTTTGTTTAGCTCTTTCTGTCCAGTGAATCATCCAATTGTTCTGAAAGTCTAATCATTTCGTTTTCTGTACAAGTATATTAAACGTAACAAATTTCGTCTCAATTAGATAATAATTTCTTCTTGGATTCTTTTATCAAAGAGTGAATATATACGTACATATTTTAATAAAATTAGAATATCTTAAACTGTAAATCAATTTTTCTCTTCTACAAAAATTAACAGATTCTTGTTGCTTTCTCTAAATGAAGTCCAGAACATTCCGTTTCACAAAGTAATGACTAGATCGAAAAGGAAATACATTGTTATTTCTGAAATTGCCTTCCAAATAGCAATAAGATTACAAATTATTTAAAATAAATTTAAATAATTGCTAAATTGAATAAATTTCTGAAAAAATTAAACATACAATTTCAATACGAATTGCAGTATTAAATCTTGTAAGATTAAAATTCTTCAGAAAAGAAATTTCTTAAGAAAATTAAATCTTTCTTAGTATTTAACAAAATGCGTACCATCGTTATCATACCGTTGAAATCATTAAAGCTGGGCGAACACGCGGCAATTAGCGGCAATATTGTGGGACAATATTGCCCCTTTTTATTGCTGACAACCGTTGTCAGTTCAGATCACGTGCGAACACGTAGTTTTTCCGAAACGAATATTGTCCTGACAATGGATGGTTACGGCGCTTCTCTCTAGGGAGAGCTAAAGAGAGAGCGTGTTTTCGTACAGAATTGCTATAGTATTAAACGCCGTCCCTCTTTAGAAATCAATTACGATTCTTTCAGTATCAATTGACAAAATGTTGTTGTTGGAATTATCTGTTTTGGGCCGACCCATTTTGCTGATTTTTAGCCTTGTTTCTCAAAGAAAATGGCCGGCGTGAGTGACTGAATTTCCGATGTTCAAAGTCCCGCCTCCTTCGACGTCAGCATTGTCATGTGATGTCATCCGTTCATTTGATTCGCTATTGTTCCAGCAATACATTGCGACAACTGAAATTGTTTCTTTTTTTCCGACAATCTCAATTGCCTTGAAATGGGCAATCTTGGACAATATTGTTCATTTTTATTGCTGCAAACGGTTGTCAGCAATGAAAAGGGGCAATATTGTCCCACAATAATGCCTGAAATTGCTACGTGTTCGCCCAGCATAACTCGAAAAAATAAATGAAGGAAAAAAAGGGCTGTCATTATATTATTCACTTTTTTAATGTCGATGAATAAAAGTCCCTTTTATTTCTCCGAATGGAAAATCTGTTTCTACTATCTCAACATTGGGTACTCGTAAAGCTTTTCAGCCGAAAAAAAAATTTTTTTTAACTTAGTTCCAGAATTAAAAGTGAATATTTTTTAACAAAATAACATGCAAATATGATTTATCTATTTTTATTTACAAAAATATGGATAACTAGGAATAAGTAATAGGGGAAAGAAAGAGTGTTGTTTTGTTCTGATTGAAAGAAAACATTAATTCAAAACTTCACTATAAAATGTTGCAGAATGATTTTTAAAAAGTGATTTTGCAGTTTGATTCACGAGCTACTTGATTACGAGTTAAGTGAATACTATTCAAACTACTTTAGCTTAACTACAGAAATTAAGCTGTATGTAGCTACGTTTTTCATTAGCTAAATAAAAGATGAATTACAACTTCTTTATTTGCTTCACTTTTAAGATGATATCATTGCTAATTATGTATGTCTGAATTCTTAGTTGTTGTTTGTTCTTTCAAATTAATATTAAAGTCTTTGCTTTTGTTTTTTTGTTGGTTTCACTTATGCTTTCTAATTTTAGACAGTGAAATGCTATTTCCGACTCTTTTACAGATGGGAATTCAAGAGACAAATTGAATAAAGAACCGAATAACGCTTGAAAATTGCATTTCTATGTTTGTAGGATGTTAAACCTACGGGGAGCTGTTATAATATAAACCCTTGCTCCAGCAGAAGATTACTTGTAACTACACGCTATACTTGTAACTACTGCTTGTAAATCATATTCTTCTTAACTATTCAGTTATACCCTTGGATAACCTCGCTTCAAGATTAGATTACAAAAGTCTCTTTGTGAAATCTTTAAGTATAGTTACTTTGAACTCTTGACTCTTTAACTTTATACTCGCTACTTGTCTTAGCTAAGCTGTTGTACTTGAATGAAAGTCGATGGTCAATGTATTCGTGTCTTTGGACCGTCCGTGTAAAGTAGAAACAAAGACATACTTACAAAACTTGCTGTTGAATCATCTTCGATCTAACCTCTTGAATATCCGATTACTTGCGTGGATAATTCGGTTCCTCTTCGTTGCATTCTTCGGCTTTCGAACCCTTTAGAACATTGTATAGTGAACGGGATTATTTCCTAAATCCTTCTCACCAAAGTAAACTTTAATTCTGCAGTTTAATACATGTCAATCTTAGTTATGCATTTCCTATTGCAGGGACTAGGAACATTGGCTCAAGATAATTCCTATTATCTTCGATGAAACAACGTTGGAATACATATTTGTTTTACACCTCGGAAAACAACTCCATCTTTTTCTTCCAACCTCAGAATTCATTCATCGCAACAATACGTCTCGAGTTCACTGTTCAAAACAATCGTTACAACTTGGCATCATGTGTATCTCTTCTTTATTTGAACGTGATTGTTGCGTTGTTCTTTTGTTTTTTATTTCCTTCAGATTATTCACGATTATTTTTTGACTTCTCTTGGAATTGTCTCAGGTTTGAAATACGTTAGAAAATTGTTCAAGTAAGTTTTTCTCAATTCAAACCTACAATGTTTATGAGAAATAAAACCTTACAGTGGCGCATCCACGGGAAATGGAGGTGCTAAAGGGGTAGAAGTTTCCCAAACCCAAAAAGTAAAGAAAGAAACAGTGTGGTGGATCAATAAGTATTTCTTTAATTATTATTAAAGATAATAGCCTTAACAAAATCTTTAATGTCTGGAATCGAAAAAAGCATTTTTATATTTAAATTCTCCTTTCTCTAAACAATCAATCAATCAATCGTAAAATTAATTCGTGATTCCCAAATAAAGTGAATTCTTCTGTTTGTTATTAAATGAGCATGTTAGTTCATTTATTTCTAATAGTTCTTTCTGAACAAAATTATTAAAGACAGTCATTTACGAACACGAAAGATAAGGTAATTGGCTAACTGTGTTCGTATCGACTCCTTGAAAGATAAGGTAATAGGCTAACTAAGGCTTCGATATCTTGCTTTCGGTTAAAATGTATTGAAGCTATTCAATGTTGAAGCTTCCTATTTTGAAGCTCAATAAATTCTATTTATTCCCTCGGCATTTCGTGGTTTGTATTTCGTTTACTTCGAATGACGACCACTTCGCTTGTCTTAAAACATCACCTAATCTTTACCTTTTAATTCGCATAAAGGACATTTGCACTTTCTGAACACTTTTCTTGTGCAGCAATTTATAAAGAGATATTTGCATATTTATTTAGCCCTTTTTCTCTTTGTTTATTTATTACTTAGCAACTCACAACACCGTTGCCAAGTTCTCGCCTTCAGTCAACAAACCCTTTCTTTCATGTTTCTCATGTCATCGTAACAATCGTATTTGGTGTTATGCATCACCATAACATATAATACACTTATTGATTGCTTTGCCAACGATGCATCAGAATAATTCATTTATTGAACGGTTGATTTTGAACCAAAGAAGCAACGAGAAGAAACCTTTATTAAACCACTGACGTGTCTGTATCCTGTTATTTCAGAAAGGGATCGTTGTAAGTGAATGGACTCTCTCCTTAGCCCCCACCATACTTTAAGCCATTGCAACCTTATACAATAAGATTTGTAAGTGATAAATTTCTAGTGTTCAAAGCACATGAACATTGAATAAAGGATGTTTTTATATCTCTCAATTCTTCTAATACACTTTCATTCATTGAAAATGCATCAGCTGTATTGTATTAAGAACACGATTCTAGGTTTTGCTGTTTTGATTTTTAGCGAAGTTTGTTTTTGAAAATGTTCAGTGTAAGTGTTTGGTTAAAAGAATTTCTTAAAGAAGACTATTATTTTAATCCATATACAAAAGCTTATCTCTAGCTATAACCTTTTTAACTATAAAAAAACTTACACAGAACTAATAATTTCAACCGTATTTCGAATTTAATATTTTTCTGAATAAATTGGATTTAATACCAGAAATCTAGTAAATTAAAAAGTTCTAATATCCAGTAGTACAAAACTTTCCATTTTGAGATTTCTAATACCTTATATTAATTTAAAATTTCACTTCCAAAGTTAATATCCTATGAAAACCCTTCTGTTCTTAAAATCGTATAATTCGACTGAACGTAAGAGCAACGAATCCAACACTGCCCATCCGTTGCTCCACCATGCGGATAATTTCAACATTAATAACAAATAAAGGAAGCAGTTTCTGAAATAGATTAAAAGTATTAAAATAGACTAGAGATTGCTTATTATTGTTAGAAGAAATTAAAGTAATTCTAATGAAATTTATTCTCATAACTAAAAATACCAATCTTTATTTGTTATTTGTGAATAAAACATATACTTTAAAAGCTGAATACTCGCAAAAGTTTATAGATTCTAATAAGTTAGAATTTCATTAATATATTCAAATCATTTAAGAAGTATTAAAAAAAGTGGAATGAATTACAGAGAAAATGACAATTTTTGTTCCCAATACGTTACATACTTTATATTGAAAATCTATCAGTAATTATTTTTCATTCTATTTACTGTATCAAGTCCTTATCTTTTCTCTGCAGAATCAATACTAATAGTACGGGACAAAAAATGTTGTAGTGAGTATTTAAGTTACTTATGTTAGACTAGAATGTTTTCGGAGGTATGAAATAAGGAAAAAGAACTTAGAAGACGCCTGTATTAACAATTGAATAAATATAAATATATTCTCTTTTTTTAAATTACATTTAAATAGTAAAATCTTCTCTACATCAATTTCTTGAAATTATTTACAGTCTTCTTATCATCAGTTGAGAAACGTTGTTTCCTATTTACGTAACTTTCTCGCAATCCTAATGTCCCAACAGTTCTGTAAATTAAATAACAGAATATTAATTAAATTAATTACATTTATCTTGTCTACGTTCGATGAATCAAACATTGGAAAAGTATCATCTTTATCCTAGATATTAGACAAGAAATCCTTCCCGATGTCCCATACGAAGTCTCTTTCTTGTGGATTCATAGTTCACTTTGTAATGTATAGGTTTGGCGTTGTACGAAACATAACCATAACACCAATAGATTGCAGATTCAACTTCATCTTGTACAACTGTTGGGACTTTATTTAAAAGAGATCCTTTAATTTATGTCGGAATAGATATCTCTCTCGATGTACTTCTGCTCATATCTACCATCAGAGGAACTATTTACAAGAAAATAATTACCTGTCTCTCTTCAAGGTACTGAATTCTCTCCAGGCATTAAAAATTTACATGTAAGAACATTATTCTTAAAAAAAAAAAAAAAAAAAAAAAAAACTTTTAGAAGTTCTCTGACAGTTGAATGTCTTCTTACTCAGTACTTGAAAAAGAAAAAGATTTTCTTTAACTTGGCATTTTCCATATGCATTAATAACAAATGTTATGAATTAGTTTTGTAATTTTGTAATTATTAAAATTGAATTAAAATTTTATATCCCAAAAAGTAACATCGAATTAAATCCAGGATTGGTTCTTAAAAGCGAAATAATATGACCTAATATGAGAGCAACGAATAACAGAGCAAGTATACTGAGCCATCATGCGGTGGATTTCTGAAATACGTAACAATAATGAAAGAAAACATTTCAAAAATAATATATCAGTAAAAAAAAATATTCAAAGTATTACCAGTCAATTTGGAATTGAATTCGTTTACGAAGCACAAAGTAATTTATTCATGCAAATTATACTTTAAATTTAATTTGATTAAATATCAAATGTAATTTTTAAATTAAAATATAATGAAAACATTTCTAATTTCTTTTAACCACAACCCACAATCGTCAAATTAAATAATACCTTCAGACAACAATGGTAATTCACTTTAAACCCTTCTCAATTAATCTTGGGATTATCCCCACCTAAAGATAGCCATTAAAACACGCAGATACGTGAATAAGAAATGAAGAAGCAATAAGATTGAGTGATCAAATTAACAATTAGTTTATTAATCATAATAACATGTATTCAAAATAGACAAAATACACCTCAAAAATCCCTCTTCCCTGTCTTAAGTAATTTTCTATTTCCCTCCCCTTAGGTGCACCTGAAAATCCGAAAAAAAAACCCACACCGTCTAGATAACCTGATGTGATAATATCCCATACATAAAACACAATCTTCCCCCAAAACACAAAAATAAACATGTATAATGATAACATACGTATATTTTTTGAGTGTTTTTTTTATTTTATTTTATTTTATTTTCCTAACTTTTTTTTATTTTTTTCCTACTTTTTCTATTTTTCCTTACGTTAATAATGTACTTCCTTTTTTATTATTATTATTATTAAATTTTGTTATTATTATGGGTCGCCCTTAAATTTATGCTTTAGCACCAAAATAAAAAGATAAAATAAAGAGATGAAAAGATAATAAAAAGCACTAACATTTATAGTTCATATTTTTATAGATAATAAAGATAACATTAACAGTAACATCTGGGCATCAAACTCTGGACTATTTTCAATTTAAAACAGACTTTTTGCGCACAGTTAAGAACTTTTTAAACAAATATGTATGATTAGACAAGCAAAGCTTTTTCTCTTTTTGGTTTATTTGATTGTCGTTCGAAGAAGAAATAAACATCCAATCGCAGTGTATGACAAATAGAGACCTACAGAGAAAAACAGATGGCACATGAAAGTGGAACAGGCCTTCCAGATTTCGTTCTAGTCATAAACAGTGATGTAGCAATGGTTTTGACGCTAGGTGGCGAACAAAATGTCACTTCAGTATTTTAAGAAATATCTATCAAAGTAATGTTTTAAATACATGCTTTTAAATATATCCTTTTATTCCTACATTTTAATGTTCTGTTAATTATTTTATTTTAAGAAGCAAAACAAAGAAATAAACAATCACAACTCGATGGCTTCGAAATAATCATTTTAAATACAAACAAAGCTGTTATTCATTAATTCAATAGACTGTTAGAAATTAAATTTCCAAAGATTTATTTTTAATAAGAATTTAAGAAAAACAATTATAGTTGATTTATTGTAAATCTGAAGACACGTGATCTCAGTTAACCAATCATTATCACTTCCTTTTTTCACTCGAGTTATTGCTTGGTCGCGCCTGGAATGTCGTTGTAATTTACTTCCAGTGTTACTTCCATCGCCCTCCAAATGGTTAATGTTATCATTTTTGTTGGTTTTTCAATATTAAGAATATATTTTATTCAGCCCGAGCGGTCTAAACGACGGTCTGCCGTGTGGGCGTTGTGTCGGAACCTAGGTTCGAATCCCGGTATTGGCATGGCTGTTTCTTTCTTCTGTGTTTCGTCCGTTTCTCCCTGGGAGTTACTATTTCAGGGTTATCCTAGACGGATGTGAATCACGGCCCCCTTCTTGACTTTTACTTGCTTTCGCCCTGAAGTTGTTAGGTTGAAGTAGTTCCATGGTCCTTAGTCGGCCAAATTCGATAAAGGAAGGATATATGTATTATTATATTAGCCTATCACTTCTAGACTTTTTTTTATAATTAAGTCTACATTCTATATAAGCTACTTTTCTGCTTAACTGTCGGCATAGAGCTATTGTACATTAGAATGCTTCCATAGAACGAATTTTTCTTAACTTTTTTCTGAATTTCATTTCTAAAGTTTTGGGTAGAACTGGAAAAAGTAGATATTAGTGTTAAATTAATTTCCTCTAAAAATAGTGCTCTGTGTGGCATGTTTAAAAGGGAGAATTATGGATTCGTGTGATGTTTTCGCGATATTTTTGGCTATGAATCTACGATTTTGATGGCAACTTGGAAGTAACATGATCGCCTGTCATCGCCCGCATTTCGTACTTTGGCCCAGGATTTGACATAGAGCGTCTGAATGCATGCCTTTGTTCTCAGATTAAAAACATAAATAAAATACTTTTATTTTATTATTACTAATATCATCATATAATTCAAATAATTTTGTCATTTAAGTTGTATAAGTTAAAGTTGTCATTTTATTGGAGATAATGTAAACAATGAAATTCTAAATTAATTGATTTAATAGTTACAGATTCTATATTTATTTCTTAATCTATTCACGTAATTATTCTTTAGTTCAATTTGTTTTTAATCAGACTTTTATAATCAATCAATTACGATCAATCAATCAATCAATCAATTTTAACTAAATTTAGTTAAAAAAAACTTTTTCTAAATTAATGGCTCGATTTATTTTTATTATTCATTATTTCATTAATTACATTATGAATTTTTTTTTCTATGAGAATTGGAGATGAATTAACAAATAGCTGAAAAAGAATAGGGAAACGGGTTTGAAGTATAACATTACTACTTATTGTGGAAGAAGGAACAATAAAGGAATCAAATTAATTATTACTTCATAAATAAATTACATCATTAGAATCCTAAGTTATCGCCTTGTAATATTATGAGATTTTTGTTGCTCTCAGATGTTATGGTTAAAAACAAAAACAAAAATTAAAAATTTTTTCAAGAAGTGTTACTTTTCCTTATTAATATTATTCACGAAATAATCCAGTAATACAAACACAATTAAAACTCTATATAATCTGTTTACTCCTTTTTATTCTTTTTATTCCGGACAAATGAGTTTCCTTTCTTACTACTTATACTTCAATTTTCCTATCTCTCGATGAACCTTTTCGAAAGCTGGGACGAAAGCTTTATTAAAATATTTTTAATTAGTTTTATTTTTAAAGTTTTAATGATGTTTTTGACCAACATACATGTTCAGACTATTATTAACATACGTACATTGAACTTAATCCAGATGTTATTTGTCGTATTCCAACTTCTTTTCCCATGACTAATTGATTTTTCAAATTAAAATTGTTTTGATATGTTCGTTTTCAATGTCCGTTGTTGCAATAGAGTTGTATAAAATCAAGGTCTGTACTTTGGAATAATATCGTATAATTTGCAGATTTTAAATTAGGACTTTCTTTACTTGAAATGTATGATTACAATGTAAAAGAGAAAAGAAGAATAAAAATAAGATAACCGTACTGCAATAATAATAATAATATTTTTCTTAATAATATAAGACTTACATACCTTTATTTCAATAAAGTTCTTAGAATGTTCTTAGTTTGTAACTCAGTTTTTTGTCCTTCGCATATATCAGCCTGTCGTTGCTTTCTCTCAGTAATATTTAGAATATTCTTTATTTAATGAGGTAATGACTAAATAAGGAAAAAAAAAAGAAAAGAAAATTCACTTATTCATTTAATTTTTAAAAATATTTTCCATTAGCAATTAAATAGTACAATTTAAAATAAGCGTAAGAAATTGCTAAATTGGATATAATCGTAAAATAATAACCCCCCCACCCAAAAAAAAACAAAACAATATAAGATTTCGCCTTGAGCTTTATTCGGTGGGATTCTGAGACGGCCGTTTC
The DNA here is from genome assembly GCA_023159025.1 of Thereuonema tuberculata. NCBI lineage: Eukaryota > Metazoa > Arthropoda > Chilopoda > Scutigeromorpha > Scutigeridae > Thereuonema > Thereuonema tuberculata. The sequence continues at coordinate 19,868 of JAFIDM010128903.1, forward strand.
GTCTTCTTTATAGACTCATCAGCCAGACAAACCTCTGGACGAAAAGCTCAGACCGTGAAATAAAGTTAGGGATTCTACTCAATCCCCAGCCATAAAATAAAATCACAAACAAAAATCAAAATAAAAGAAAAAGAAATCAGGTTTCGCGAGCTGAGCTTTTGTTTGTCTGACTGACCGGTCCGTAAAGAGGACCAAATGGCTGTCTCAGACTCCCACCCACGACGGGGGGAAAACCTTTGTTTTTCTATTGTGCCTTATTGGTTTATGGTTTTAAAATTATTTCGAGCACGTTAATATTGTTTCATTGATATGGATTTTATGACTACAAAATACCACAAAATTTCAACTGAAATCTTGTAACATTAAAATTCCGCAAAGAATAAATTCCTTAAGACAATCAAATCATTGTTTCTAAGTTTTCAAGAAAATGCCTTCCATATCATATCATATAAATCATTAAATCGAAATGTAAATATGCATGAAAAAAAAAATCTACCTTCCTAATCATTTTTTTTTATTAGTTTAATTTCATTGAAGTCGTTTTTGGACTAATATTCCACTAGTGGAAAATCTCTTTTAATTATCTCAGCCGCCACAGGAAATTTATTTCCAGAATTAATATTTAAACATTTTTTTTAAATAATATTTAAAAAAGGAAAGTAAAGCTGATTCATCTATTTTCTTTTTAAAAAAAAAAATCGAAGTAACAGCTCACAATAATGGTGGAAAGAAGTTACTGTTTTGTGCTGGTTGAAAGGAAACATTAATTCAAAACTTTCTCTGTGAAGAGTTACAGAAAGATTACTAAAAAGTGATCTGCAGTTCGATTGACTAATTAATTTATTACAACATCGATAATTAGGAGTTTATGTAATGAATCTTATTGAGTTTTTTTTACCACAGAAATTACCCTGTATTTATCTTACTTTTCGTGGTTGAACAGTTAGGTAGAGGGGTGAAGTAGTGTTCTTTTATTTCATTTTTCCATATCATATCATAGAAATCATGAAATCGAAATGTAAATATGCATGAAAAAAAAAATCTACCATCCTATCATTTCCTTTTTTTTTTATTGGCTTATTTCATTGAAGTCATTTTTGTATTCAACGAGTGGAAAATCTCTTTTAATTTTCTCAGCCGATTTAAGATAATATGCAGCTAATTAATTAATGTCTGAATTATTCAGTGAAGTTATTTGTTAAGTGTTAATCTTGTCAGGTAATATTAATGTCTAAAGATCTTCATTTAATGTGTGATTAATATCTACACTATCAAATAGGGTAGTTGTAATATTTCGATTAAATTATATTAGTAATAGTTTCGAACATTGACTGTTCTTCATCAGATTGGTTAAAGTTTACGTCTATTTGGAAATAAAAGTGTTTTTGCTTTTTCTATTTCCAAATAGATGTAAACTTTATCTAGTCTGATGAAGAACAGTTAATGTTCGAAACTGTCACTAATATAATTTGTTGACTGAAAATAAAAACCGGGCTAAGTGCCACAACAATCGATTTCGATTTTATTGCTAAAATATGGTCTATGTGTCTAGGCCAGTGCGGAAAAATCCCGGCTATATGATATTCAGTCTGCAAGTACTTCAAATTTTAGCCAATTGTTAGACTTTCACTGTAGCCAGTATTAGTTTTCACAAATGTTTTTGCTGTTTTTCTCAGAACTTAGATTTTGACACTTAGCCCGGTTTTTATTTTCAGTCTACATTTAACGTTAATATTACAAAAGTGTGCTACCCTGTTTTATAGTGCAGGTAACATTAATCATCTTAAATTTACCAATTTTGTTAATAATACAATACTGGGCAAAATAAACAGTATTTAATATTCTACATCCGTAGTCGACAACAGTGCGTGTCCTAACATCGTGACAGTCTATTTGAATTTAAGCTGTATAGTATTGTTGGTATCAGGTTTTGAGTAAATCGAAACGATATTATTTAATACAATGAAGATGAAAATCAGAATTGTCAAAGCTCTGATCTTTCCTGTGGTAATCTATGGATGCGAAAGTTGGACAAGACTGAAAGAAGAAGTACACAAGCATCTGAGGTATGGACTTGAGACGTTTACTTAGAATCCCGTGGATTCCAAGAAAACCAATCGTTTCATATTAGATCATATTAAACCTGGCTGCTCCCTTGAGGCTATGATTTTCAGTAGCTAAAATACTTTGTATACATTGGTACTGATAATAGTATTGAAACACTGTTAATGCTTGGCACGGTTTAAGGCAGCAAGAGAAGGGGAAAGCAAAGGATAACATGGATGGATGGGGTCAAAGAGGTGTATGGAAAAAGTTTGGAAGATCTTCGGACGATTACAAGGGACAGAACGGGATGGCGGAAATATGTTCATGAAGTCACCAAGAACCGATCTCGACTCGATGGAACCAATTGATTGAAATCGAGGCAAAAATGATGCTGAGCACAGAAGAAAAGATATTTTTAGTCGAATGTTACAACAGTTCATACGGACTAGGACGAAAAGACTGGCCCGGCTTTGCATATGTGAAGGAGTGGTTAAGCTTACGTTTCGGAAGCACTTGGGTCATTCCATGCCAAATGGTCTAAACGTTCCCGCCATCATGTCTCCAATTTTGTTCAAATTTTAGCTGTAGCACCGGTAAGGTGTTAAACTAAGTTCCCCAAAATTTGGGGTCCCAAGCTGCAATAGTTGTTGATCTAGACCCCCCCTATCTGAAGGGTAGTCGGTCCATGTTCGCCCAACATTGAACAAAATGCCACTTTTGTGGTCTAATAAAATTGAAAGTAACTTATAGATATAGCTAAAAAGTTGACCTGTACAATTTTTCCTGCTGATTCCAATAAAATTAATTTTAACATTGTGGATGCAAAATTCAGTCAAACAAGTTGACTCAAAGTGCGCATAAAAATTTGTTGTACTTATCGCAATAAATTTTGACCAATATTCAGACTCCAACAACTTCCAGGCAAAAAAAAGATATGGACTTGAAATTTTGAACAAGCACTATGCTTGGGCTTAACGTGTTACTGCCAAATTTGCAACTATCTAGCATCTATAGCCGCCCTGCAGGATCTCTTCAAATTTGGCACTGTTGGCACTCATGGTAAAATTTACCAAAGTTTAAAGCCAATTACTAAAAAAATAGTCTCCCTGTGGTATCTAACACAGGTATCTAACTCAAAAATCAAACTTAAATATCAAACTTAAAAGTTTTTTCACAGATACCTCTCATAAAGGTCTCTTTATACTGTAAATGTCAAATTTTTATTAGGTCCCCCACCAGAGATATTGGGGCTCAAACTTTGAAAAAAATTAAAAAAGAGCATTTTTAAAGCGCTAGTTTAATTAGGAAGCTAGTAACAGAGCTGAAATATTTTTTGCTAAACCTTTGGCTGTATATCTTTTCTCAAAAAAAATTTGTAGCTTTGCTGTTTCATTCCTTCCTGCTCAAAAAAAAAAAACCCGGAACTTTGATTTTTGTTCAAAAGCGAATATCAGTTTCGGTTCTAAATTTGAGACATTTGTGTTAGAGATATGGTAAAAAGATATAGGACATAAAACGTAGTTTAGAATGTGCTGAAAATAATGTTTTTTACCATAATTTTCTATCGTTTTTCTTAGCTGAGTTAACAAAATTACCGCAACTGTCTACAAAGGCCAAAATGCTGGAAACCCTAAAACAAAAATGGACGCCATTTTTAAACGAAATCAAATAAGAAAAAAATAATGCCTGTTTTGAAGTACTCATGTATAGGAGTAATAGCAGTAAAAAAATAAGTTTTTTTTAAAGTGGTCGAGCAACCAGTGCTGGACCGTTTGGTATGGATTGACCCTAAATGAAGTGCAAATGAATTTATACAGTAATTATATCAATAATTTTAAGTGACTATTAAGACTCAAATTCATAGAAATTGCAAAGATTTCTTGAAGCAAAGATAGCCACAATCATCTTGGGATCGTGCAGTAAACATACTGTAATCAGGATGCAGTATGTCACACACACACACACACACACACACACACACGCACACACACACACACACACACACACACACACACACACAAAATGTAACATACTTTGACCTTTAGACCACTTGGCATGGAATGACCCACTTCTCAATGACAGTATGATTCTTGGCCTCATCCGAAAATTTCGACGGAAAGGTAGTTTGCTGACCCAGCCTGAAGGGTGCACGCGACGGCCACGAACAGTAATAATAAACGAGAATCCAGGGCGTCTCTTGGTAGTGTGTTTACCTGTCATACAGGTGTGGCGTGCAGGCAGTTTCTTCATGCATATTTTACTCCTTGAAAAGAAACACCTTGAGTTTCTGAATAGTGTTCGGTGATTAGTGTAGAACACCTGCTGCATCAATTTATCCCAAAGATGCGAGTCCGATGGCGTAACATCGGGGGAATGGGACGGTTATGGAAATTCTGTGAACTTTGAGATGACACGGCCAAGAATGTTTTCATGAAGAAACTGCATGCACGCCAGAGCTGTATGATATTTCAGCACTTTTCGTCATGAACGCTTGTAATATTCGACTCAAATTTCTTTTCTTCTGCTCTCTGAACCATTATTGCCTCGACGTATTCAAAACCTAAAATCAGCTACTATACAGTTTATATTCAAATAGACCGTAACGTTCGGACACGCCCTATTATCGCGTAGGGATGTGGAATGTTTCAATACTGTACTTTGTTTTATCCATTATCTAAAATTATTATTCACAATTGAAATGATAATCTTTAATGAAAACATTATCACCGCCTTAATTGTTTGTTTCTTTCAAACTACTATTAGATTTCTGTAATTTTGTTTTAGTTGGCTTGGCTAATCGTCTTCCAATTTTAGATACTGGAATGTTATTCATGATTCTCCTATAGATGGGAATTAAAAAGACACGTTGAATGAAGAAGCAATAACGTTTGTGAGAAATAAAAACCTTACAATAAGATTTGTAACTGATAAATTTCTAATTCTGAAGCAAATGAACAACGAATAAAAGATTTCATTAAATCTACACCATCTGTATGCTACATAAATATTTCTTAAAAAAATATTTAGCGAATTTTCGGAGAATCAACGCCTTTCCTTTGTCAAGCTGCCTTTAAAATTAACAAAGACAAGTGATCAAACAGCTAACTCTTTGTTACTATATAACTGCCGTGTTCAATTACCCTTTCTTCTAACGTCCTTTTGCTCTCCCCTATATAAAAAATATCGCTTATCGAACATTCTATTTTATAAATGATTCCCATTTCATTCTTTTTATCTGAAGACGGTAGTTACGTCAGGAGGAACTTATTACTTTACCTTTCAGTCTGCTTCATGAGAAAAAAGCAACTGATTTTAGTAAACTCAACTAAACTGAATCCGAATCTGTATTCAGAATTTTTGTATCAGGTCTAGTTTTTTTTTGTAATTTGCTACCCCCTTAAACTCAAAAAACAAAAATTTGGCGAACTTCATAATTAAAATAAAAAATAATAAAGTGGATAATCTGAGTTATGAAAGTGTCAAGACAAATGAAAAACCTTAACTAACTAGTATAAAAAAAGTACATTGCTTCTGCTGATATAAGATTGTTAGTTGTCTTTCGAAATCTTTCGCCGTTTTGATGCTCTAAGATGACTCTCAGAAGACTCCCTTTTTATGCACCAACAATAATTCGCTAACATAGATTCATTCCACTTGCCCTGATATCTCATTTCCAATGTTTTGATATCTTAATGAAACCTTTCACCCTGCTTCTCACTCATAGCACCAAGAATTTCAGGGAAATAATTGATGTGGCTGTATAGAAAATTAACACTCATTTTGGAACCCAGTGTTTTGAATTTGTTAACATTTCATCAACAAGTTCTTCGTAATTTTCAGCTTTTTTATTTCCTAGGAAGTTTAAAGTCACGCACTTAAAAGACAACCATGCAGATTTTTCTGTTTCTTTCATGATGGTCCTGAAATAGGACTCTTTAATCAGATCGCGTATCTGTGGTCCTTCGAATATACCAGCTTTAATTTTTGTCTCGGTCTTTCTAGGAAATTTTCATTTAGATACAGAATTATGTTGCGTTCATTGCCAAGACTGGTAACAAATTGCTTCATGATTCCAAGTTTAAAATGAAGTTGGGGTAAAAGGACTTTTTCTCTAGAAATATATATTAAATATTAAAACTATTATTTTTACATGTTTTGGGTACTAAGTACAAAAAAGGCACAGGCAATTATAAGAATTGTAAATTTTATACTTTTTTGTAATATTTTATAGTTCAGTAATGCCAAAAACTATAATTGTAGTTTAATTATGTATCTATACATATAGTGAATTTTGTAATCGATAAGCATTTCAAGAAATTCCGAAAATCCCATTTCTCAAAAACTGGACCTGATGAAACAAAACTAAATACGGCTTTTATGTTTACCGATAGTGTGGAACTGAAAAATATAAATAGTTTCTCTGAAGCAAAATGGTTCTATTATAATAGAAGACTCGGAAATAGCAAAACATTGCCACTCAAAAGAACATTTAATGAGTAATTGTATAAAGATACTAAAAATGAAAAAAAAAAAAACCACAGAAAACAGGAAGATTATTCAAAATATCTTAATAAAAAGTACGAAAGTAAGTAACTTGAATAGAAGTGAAGGTGTGAAAGTACAGGAAAATATAGTAACTTTCGCTAAAGATTTGGTGTCGCAATATATTAAATCTGCCAATAGAGATAAATAGAGACTGTAGAGATAAACAGTTGACATTATTAAGATAACATTGTAGAATTTGATGTTTTAATATTGTAACAAAGGAGTTAGCGTTTCCCTATTTGATCTCTTGTCTTTGTTAATTTTAAATTTGTTAGCGTGACAAAGGAAAGATGTTGATTCTTTCCAAAAATTCGTATATATTTTTAATAAATATTTATACAACATAAAGATGGTGTGGAATTATTTATATTATAACCATGAAAAGGAAGGAACTGAAGAGTAAGTATGATTTCATTAAATCCCCGACATCTTCAAAACACACTTTTAATACAGTGAAAACTCGATTAACCGTCACCTTCGGATAGACGGATAACAGAAATTTCGCAATAAACATGTACAGTAACGAAATTTCAATGTTGGTTTGGGACGAAATGCAAACAATAAATTAATACAAAGAAAAATCTATCGGTAACAAATAGATATCGTCAAACACCAAACAAATAATAATAATAATAATAATAATAATAATAGAACAGTAGGCCTACTAGATAATAAGGTTTATATGTTGAAGCTGTAATCAGTCATCTTCTTCTGTTTCTTCGACGCTCGAGGTTTTTTTCGCGGCAATGTCCTGTATTTTAAGAAGTAGGTTTTGCGATCGATGACGAATAACAGAGAGTGACGGTTAATCGAGTGATAGTTAATCGAGTTTCCACTGTACATTCACTGCAAATGCATCAGTCGTATTGTATAAAGAATTATTTTAGTTTTTGCCATTTTTTTTTTTTTTTTTTGTTAAGTTTGTTTTTAACATTGCTGTGCTTTATTGGTGTTTGTAAATGTTTGATTAAAAGAATTTCTTAATGAAGGCTATTTAATCCACATTTAATAGCTTCTGTTTAGTTATAAGGCTTTTTACCTATAAAAGCATAAAAAGTATAAATTTCAAACACATTTCGAATTTTAATATTTTTCTGAATCAATTGGATTTAATGCCAGAAAATTTAGTAAATCAAAAACTTCTAATGCATTGCAAGCTTTTCTTTAGACATTTCTAATTCCTTATCTTAATTTAAAATTTCATTTCCAAAGTTAATATTCTATGAAAACCATTTTGTTCTTAAAATCGTATAATTTGACTGAGCATAAGAGCAACGAATCCAACAGCTGCTGCTCCGCCATGCGGATAATTTCAACATTAATAACAAATAAAGGAAGCAGCAATAAAACATACTAAGAGATTACTCACATTGTATATTTAGAAGGAATTAAAGTAATTCTAACGAAATTTATTCTCATAACTAAAAATATGAATCTGTATTTGTTATTTGTGAAAAAAATATATGCTTTAAAACTGAATACTCGCAAAAGTTTATAGATTCTAATAATTTAGAATTTCATTAATATATTCAAACCATTTAAAAATTATTGAAGAAAACTTCGAATATTGATATATATTGCTAATATATATTATATTGATATATTTCAAGCGTAAATACTGATATAATATATATACGTAGGGTGTTGCAAAATTCGTGTGTAATATTCAAACCATATGTAGGGTTTGACTAAGGATCAATATATTCCTAATGAACCCATGTCCGCAAACGCCCCATTAAGGCGCTAGGTGGTCCTAAAGTGAGCCTTTCCCAGAGATCATATTCTCTACTATACCATAAGAAATGTTTTGTAGGCGAGCCAACACCTGTTTTGCAGGCGAGTAATTTTTGTTTGTTTCAATTGTTTCAACAAATATAACTCATCTGCAAATCAGGTGTTGGCTCTCCTGTAAAACATTTCTTATGGTGTAGCAAAAAATATGATCTCTAGGAAAGGCTCACTTTAGGACCACCTAGTGCTCTAACGGGGCGTTTCCGGACATGGGTTCATTAGGAATATATTGATCCTTAGCCATGCCACTACACGTGGTTTGAATATTACACACGAATTTTGCAACACCCACTGGCCACTTTATTAGGTACACCCCTGCTGTGCACACAAATGGTATGGGGGTAGTGTCGTGGTGTGGGGGATGTTTTTCTGGCACAGTTGGGTCCATTGATGCCTCTGGAGGCAAGTCAGGATGCTAGAGCTTACCTAAACATCGTAGCTGACCAAGTGCATGTTAACAGTTTATTCTCTTGCAGATGACTTCCAGCAGGATAATAGTCGGTGCACAAAGCCCGCATGGGATGGTTTGAGGAACATGACGATGACTTTTCCTTGCTGCAGTGGCCCGCTCAGTCACCGGATCTCAGCCCGATTGAAAATTTGTGGGACGATCCAGGCCTATACCTCCATCAAATGTTCAGGAACTGCGGACATACTCATGTCTGCATGGTACACAATATCTCAACGTTTTCAGCTTCTTCTGGAATACATGCCTCGACGAATTCAGGCTGTTTTGAGGGCTAAAAGAAGCTCAATACGCTACTAGGTAGATATATCTCATAAAGTGGCCGGACAGTGTGTGTGCTTGTGTGTGTGTGTTTTAAATCCTGGCTTAACAAATTCAAGCCATCTCCTGGATTCGAATCGAGATTCAGGTATATTGGTTTCTTAATAGACCTCTATCTTAATCCCTTGCTAAACCTTAGATATAGTGAACACTTCATATTGTTGTTCTCTCAGTAATAAAATTTTTATAACAAATAATAATAAAACGTTTTTTGCTTGTGTTTAAATACTTTTTTATGTTTTGTAGACAGTTATTTGCAATAGTTGAAAAAAAGTTGAAAACATTATGAATTCCTGAAGAGATGTCGAAATGACAGAAATGTTTTTTAATCATTTTGAATAATTCTAAAATTACGACATAAGAAATGACATTAGCATTCAATCTGACTACAGCTAGTATTTCAATGCATTTTCTAACATCAGAGGAACTATTAACAAGAAAACACTTACCTGTCTCTCTTCAGTCTGTGAAATTCTCTTTAGGCGAAATATGCTTACTACTAAGACTGTAAGTAAAAAAAAAAAGCAAAAAAAAAAAATTTAACAATTTTTCTGAAAGTTGAAGATCTTCTTACTCTATACATGAAATAAGAAAAAAATATTTTCTTTAACAGTATATTTTTTTATGTTCTTTAATAAAAAGGTTATGAATTTGCTTGCTTTTGGAATTTTTGTTATTACTAAAATGAAATTGAGATTTTTATTTCCAAAACTTAACAAAAACCAGGACTGCTTCTTAAAAACGGAATAATTTGACCTAATGTGAGAGCAACGAATAACAGAACCAGTGTACAGAGCCATCATGCGGTGGATTTCTGAAATAATAGTAATGAAGGAAAACCTTTCAGAAGTCTTATTGGCAATAAATTGAATTGTTTTAGAAATACGAAGTAAATTTTTCTTGCAAATCACACTCAAATATCAAATATAATTTAAAAGTTCAAATGTAATTTAAAAAAATGAAATTTATAATTAGGCAAAAACTGAAAAACAAATAAAGGGAAATACAAGTAGAAAAAAATTACTGAAAAAAAAAATGATTTCTTTTTTTAAACAAAGTAAAAAACAGATGTAAAATTCTTTAAAAAAAGAGATAAATTAAAGATATTACATCATTTTTCAGGCAGATTAAAAGTTTGTTGTCGATAACTGCGCTTCACAGTGTTACCATAAAAATTCCAGACTTTGTTAGAAATACAGTGATACCTCGGTTCACGAACTTAATCCGTTCCTTGACCCTGTTCGTGAACCGAAAAGTTCGTGATCCGAATCAGTTTTTCCCATTGCAATTAATGTAAATCCAAATAATACGATTTTTGTCCTAGAAAATTTTTTTTTAACATGTTATGGCTTTATTTGTGAAAATAATACCGAAAGGAAATAAAAATAACAGTAATATTAGAAGGAAGCAGTTTACTTACCAAAATAAAACTAATTTTACAGTACATATACAATTTATCTTTGTGATTGATAATTGCTGGCACACGGGGACGGAGGAGGTGGAGAGGGGGAGGAGAAAGATTACTCCTTCGAAGGCAGTTGGGAACTGCATAAGATAACGATCCAGAGAAATTTGCCTTTTTCTTTGCTTGAGAATTTTGCGAAAATAGGTCATTACATTATCATTTAAAATTTCCACTGCTTTTTTGAGAGCCATAATAATGGATAAATTTAATTAAATAAAGAAAAAACTAAAATATCAACAGTTGTTGTTGGGACTTTACTGCAACCACGCGAGCTAGGAGAACTGAGTTGCTGCTTTTGGGGGGGGGGGGGGTGGTTCAGCGCACGATTTTCTGCGCTGCAAATCACGTGCGCTCCATGAGCTCCGTGCGTGCATGTTCGTGAACCGAAGCATCGTTCGTGAAGCGAAGCAAAATTTGTTTGCAAATGGTGTTCGTAAATCGATTTGTTCGTAGACCGAGACGTTCGTGATCCGAGGTATCACTGTATACCGTTAGATCCAAAAAGTATGTCTTATTTCTATTTCCCTTCTATTTTCCTTGATTTGTTTTTCAGTTTTTACCTAATTGTGAATTTCAATTTTTTTAATTACAGTTTACTTTTAAATTATATTTGATATTTAAGTGTGATTTGCAAGAAAAATTTACTTTGTATTTCGAAAACAAGGTGTACCTGAAATATGCTGCCAAACTATAGGTTGTATTCAATCATGCAAAGCAACGAATGAAAGCCTTATAAACATGGGTCTGGAAATGCATTATTTCCAAGATACGAACGATGCAACAATACAGAGGTGTTGGCCGTACAGTCCTCAGTTTCACAGAAGAAGCTCGAAAGGTCCTCCACCGACCGTAATGCACGAATACAACGTCGTTACATCGACTGCCGAACACGGTCAAAGTTGCCAGGTGCACATCGAATTGTGTTTCACCCATCCACTATGCGATCATGCAGTGCGTGGACGTCAGGAACCGGTGTGGTGTACACTGGTGCCCCTTACACTAGTACCCCTTACGAAAAAGACCAGAGGGTTTAAATCAGGAGAATGAACATTACATGTCACAGTACTGACGAGCAATTTAATGACTCTATGACACGACGTAAAGGCCAATACCTCTGTATCGTTTCATCGTTCGTATCTTTGAAATAACGAATTTCCAGACCCATGTTTATAAGACATTTATTCGTTGTTTTGCATGATTGAAAACAACCTTTAAGTTAGCAGCACATTTCAGATACACGCTGTATAAAAGATCTATTTAGTAAAACTAGCAAAATATCCGTGCGAGTTTTTCTGATATGAATGAGGAAGAAACTGTAATTATGATATCACTTCAAAATTTTCCCAATATTTATAAAAAAAAAATCACATGCTTCAAATTAATATTATATTCGTATGTTGTAAACCGAAAACCCGTTGAAGTATCTTTCAACAAACTTTGCCACCTCCCTCCGCTGTACATCCCTTAGGACTGGAATATTGTGGTAAGTGTTTGCGGCCACAGGTTCGTCAAATAAGATATTAGACTGAACAAGATCTGGCTAAAACTCTCAAACAAACTAACTAACTATTTATTCGTGTGCTGCAGGGGTTTAAATAGAGTATTTACAAGGGCTGTGATTGGTTGGCGTGCTTTTACAATTGATTAGGGATTTAATTTACATGTGGGCTTTAACTGATTTTTAACTGTATTTTTAAATAACAACGAATCGAGGGGAAGAAGCACAGCCAATGGAAAATTTGAATTAAATAACAGGATTAAACGATAAACAGTAAAAATTTAGAATATGCAATTGATAATAGAATAAAGGCTGATACAATTATAAACGTAAGCAACTAAGAATAAATAGAACTATAAAAAGTTAAATGTGAATATAAAAATCATTACAATATCGAAGATTCGTCGAATGCGTATCTTTAGATTTTGACCAAAAAGACTCATGTCAAATTTCGTGTTTCCAACTCAAGCGGTTTCAGAGATAAGCATACCCTTCAGAAAGTTAGCCAAACCCCTCCCTGCCCCAACTCAAACGGTTTCAGAGGTAAGTGTCAATAATTCAAAAAAAAAAAAAATGGTTATTAAGAAAAACACAATAAGCATCGATCTGATTAAGATTTTGAGAAAAGAAAATTGTCTTAAAAATTCTCTTGATACATTTACATAAAATTAGTAAAATTCTGTAAATATAGTAGGCAGTATTCATGGAGGTTTTTGAATTTTTAAGATTGTGAAAGACTCATTAGTTTTTTATTTTTTTTTTCACGAATATAAATTCGCAACACTTTTAAAATACCGAAATTATTGCAGTGAACCCTCGATTTAACGGACTTCGGATTTACCGGACAAAATTTCCGGTCCGTATGTCATATGTGAAAATTAACACTGTTAATTTTAAAACATTTTTAACTAGAATTTGCTTATAATTAAAATAACAGATTTTTTTTTTGTTATTAATTCACTGTTATTTTTAATAAATTTTATCGAATAGGCCATATGATAGTAATGATAGAAAAAAGTAATGATAGTAATTTCGCTAGCACTGCAGCAATATATCACCATCCGACGACGAATAAACAGGATTTTTTTTTTTTTAAAATCACTTCTTTAATAACAAAAATAAAAACCTCCACTACGCGGCGATATTTCGTAAGGCCTAATCGGCCAACTTCCTCAGGCCTATTACATTACGGGAAGAGAGACCATCTCTCTCCTTCCCAAAATTAAAAATAATGATTTACAGTCAAGAAAATTAGAAGTAGGTCGATTAGGCCTTACGAAATATCGCCGTGTAGTGGAGGTTTTTATTTTTGTTATTAAAGAAGTGATTTAAAATATTAAGAAGAATTTATCTTTTTGTTTATTAGAAAATTTTTTGTTTGTTTTTAGAAATTTAAATTGTTTTGTTTTTAAGAACATTGTTTATTTGTTTAGTTAAATATAATTAAAATGTATTTTAGGAAAAATATATGTTTATTTATTTCGATTTACAATATTTCGGTCTGAAAGCTACGGTGTGTAGAAAG
>JAFIDM010128904.1:0-33491 GCA_023159025.1 Thereuonema tuberculata
AAAATCGAGTTAATAATCAGATAAAAGTTTAGAAAATGTCAGGAAATATTGGCATTTTAACTTTCTCTGATATTAATTTCAGTATAAGATGAGCATTTAGTTATTATATCCAATTCACAAAATAACATTGTTATTAGTGTTAATATGATAGTATTTACATAAAACAAATGTTTAACTAAGAATTGTTTTTGGACGCCGACGCACAAAATTGTGGATTAAAAATTTTTATAACACATTAAAAATTATAACCGGTTTCGGTTTCTTAACGAATCTTTAACTAGAATTATTTTTCTGACGCCTAATATCAAACTCAAATATTTTCCTGTAACTATTCCAACGCCATAAGGTTAAGCGTCGCAATCTTACTTAATTAAAGTGTGTTATTTACTAACCTGAGACACAATTAAAATAACACCTTCAAATGGAATTTTTGGCAACTGTCGTAAGCTTAATGCTTCTGTACGATAAATGCAACTTGCTCTATATCAGTGGTTCCCAAACTTATTATTAATCTGTTCCCCTCCACTTTTTTTGATAGCAGTTAAAAAAACACGAATATCCACTTCCTTCTAATAAATTTCTGCACGAAGCGCGCGCACAGTAAATACACTGTTTATGTATTTTATTCAAAATTGATAATTAAATGAAATTACAAAAATCCCACACAACCAAATTAAGCCCTTTTTTATATGTAAAATAATTATTAAGCCGTTCCGACATGGCCGAGCGTTCTAAACGGCAGTCTGCCGTGCGGCCGTTGTGTCGGAACCTAGGCTCGAATCCCGGCATCGGCATGGCTGTTTCTTTCTTCTTCTGTGTTTCTTCTTCTACAAAATTGTTTACGGAAAAAAAGAAATATTATGGAACAGATTACTTTAATCCATCCATCAGTTTGAGAATCACTGATCTATTCGAGTAAAGAAATACCATAACTTGTACTTTTACTCTTCCCTTGGTTTGAATTTGAATGTCGTCTCGAAATCAACGCAATAATTTAAAATGCAATAACGTATCAATACTGATTTTAAGAAAAATATGGGCTGACAGTTAAAAATATTTTATAATGAAAAAAAAAAAAAATGCTTTCAATTTGAAGAAAGAATACGAAAACAAATGGAATTAAAAAATTTATTAAACGTAACAATTGAAAGTTTATTAATATTTTGTTTATTATTTTTTAGGATGATATCCATGCTTGTGTTAGCAAAGTCACATTTTATTGCTGAACAAATCGGGCTTTGGAATCTACTTTTAAGGATAATTTTAATTTTTAAAATTAAAATTTTATAATATTTATTAACAACATTCATTATCGATAATTGTGAACAGAATACCACTTAATTCTGATTTTACAAAAGGGCTCATGTGAACATCAATTGGTGTAGACAGGCGCCTTTTCTATGAACAGGAGGAGCCACGTTCCGATTGCTGAGAGGGAGTGGGGGTGTTTTTTTTCCTTCTTTCTATTATGCCTATCAAATACCTATGTAAGATTAAAGGCAGGCGTTTCTCCGTTCGTTTAGTATCACTCGAAGCTTTCAGGACCCACGAGACAGTTACTATTAACGAATATTAACTTTTTCAACAAATATTAAAATTTTAAAATGGTTGCCGCCATTGTGGCTTAATCAGAGCAATAATAAGAAGAAATAGAAAAGGTAAAATTAAGTAGCTTTTTAATTTTCGTAATGAATTTCTTTTAAGTGAAATATGTTTTTTACATTCATTAAAGCAATAAAAACAAAAATAAATTAATAAATAAATTAATTAATTACTGAATATTTAATAATATTGTTAAAACAATGAAATGATCTAGGTCTTTCTGGGTCTTTTATCGAGGAAGGCGGATCAGGCTGATGAGTCCATTGCAGGACGAAATGGCCGTTCCCGATTCCTTCCGATAATCGAATCAGAAAGGCAATTTAGTTATTCTTGTGCTGCTCTTGTTTCTCATTTTTTTTTTGTTAAATAAAATGATCTAATTTGTTTGTTTTTATAATTTAAAACTTACTAAAGATTTTTTTGGGGGTTTTTTTTTTGTAACCGAATGTAATTTAATTAAATTTAATTCCCAAAAAACAAACAAACAAATATCCAGTTGTTAGAAAAGTTTCTACGCTTTTAAACGAAAGTTTAAAATTTTTACTTTATTTATTAATAATAATAATAATAAAAAAGGTATTTCAATGAAAACATTTAATCATTATAATAGCTTCCTTGCTATTCTCCCATCTTTTCACCTGTTTCTCAACTCCATGATTGTAAAAAAAGCGACTTTTAAATATGTCCTGAAATATTTACTTTAAAGTATGTAAATGTGCTGTAAAAACTTTCCGAAATTTTTTTGAATTTCGTAGTTCGCTATTGCTCGAAATGGCATTTTTTTTTAATTTATTCCGAAATAATAGATTTAAATTTGTAATTCAGTATTTATATTCAATAAAAAAAAATAGAAATAACAATGAGATATCAGTGATGTGAATGTGTGACGACTTCTCTAGAAAACCCGTACAATTGCAAGAAACTGTGTGATCAGATGCTTTATTAAAGCGCATAATTTTTTTATTATTATTATTACTTAAATAAAAATATTGTGTAAACTCCCAAAAATGTTTCTTCTAACAGAAATTGTTCCTGGTTTTTAAAAATGTTTCCTTTGTTAGGTAACACATTTTTTTTCTGTTTTTCTAAATCACAGTTGTATCTTGCAAAGTCACTTGAATGGCCAACACAATAGTCTATAATAAAGCACAATATATTTAAAAAAACACCAGATGCCGTTTCTTCCCGTACTACGGGTCTTTATCAACGACTAACACCTTTAGTACGCGAAGAAATGGAGTCTGGTGTTTTTAATTATATTGTGTTCCATTATATGTTAGTCTGTTGGCCATTCAAGTGACTTCTATAATTCTCTAAGCACACGTTAAGTTATTATCAATGATCTATCATACTTGAAGAATTTTTTTTTTTTATTTTATATATTTTATTATCCTACTTTGTTTACTTTTTTTTAATTCACTGAAATATTTTGAAAAGAAAGTAATGTTAATTATAAAAATGGTTAAATTTATTTTTAACTAATTGCTTTCTTTTTTTTTTCAATTTTACATTTATTCCATAATTCTTTTCTTATGGATTGTCTTCATTTTCATTATATTTCTAATTGTAAAGTTCAAATTGTTTTTAAGATGAAATTAATTTACATTGTATATAAAATCTGATTGTAAATATTTGTTTTGTTCATTAGCAATAATTATATCTATTGTCAATAACTTGTGTACAGTATGTATGTTGAATTACTAAAATTTATAGATAATAATGTACGTTTTATTTTCTAACTTTTATTACAGTCCAGTCAACATTATTATTGAAATAATCCATAATTATAATAAATCATTGTTTCCTGAAAAACATTCCAAAGATATTATCAACAAATCATCGAATTCACTATAAGTTTTGTGTTATTCTTAGAAAATGACGTAATCTGTTAAAGAAAATAATAAAGCAATAACTAAAAATTTACAGTTATGTAGACCGTTAATAAATCAGAGATTGTATTAAAATAAACGTGTCGTTTTTTTCATCAACAGTTGCCTCTTAGACACTACGCCAAATTCAACGTGTCAAAAAATTAATTTTACTGAAATGTTATCAAAACAAACTAAATATCAAGTAGCTAATATAAGTTTCCATAGATACAAACGTAAGCGAACAAGTAGATTTTAATCAGTTGGTAGTCTATTAAAAGGAGCTGCCGTCGCCCTTTGCCAGGCGCGCGAAAATATCATCATTTGGTCCTATATATAATAACTTTACGTAAGATATATATAAACTATTATCACTTGCAAGACTACCAAGGCTACTGCCATTACTATTCCGGACATCCTTCATATATGACGAATAATGTGAAGCCTATGCTCTTACAAAAAAATCCATAAAGCTAATTTCAGTTTAATTAAAAAAAAATACAATCGGCTTTTTATTTTGTTTTATTTCGTGGGATTCCTATCTGCTACGAATCTCAATATTTAAAGGATTCTGACAACTAAACGCGCCCAGAATAATGGAGTCATCTCAAAAAACTAACAGATTAAATATCATCAAATATTTTCCAATTTGCCGCTTTTATTGGATATATTATCCATTCTAATCAACTTAAAGATACAGATGTCGTAATTGTGGCGAAGGCTCATTGGCGAGATGTGATACAGAAAATGCTCTTTACAATAATCTCCTCAAGTTCTGTAGATCGCGTTAAATTTTTGACATAAAATAAATTTTTCTTATTGACGGTCATTGTACTATTTACTCACTTACAATCTGTACTTTCCAGTCATTTGGGTTTCAGGGACTGATAAATTTAAAAAAAAAAGACCAACATTAACGCTAGTTAACTTAACAATACAAATGTGTTTCATAGGACTAATATTTAAAACAGTACAACACGATCTTCGTAAAAAATAAAACAAAATACTAAATGTAATAAGTTTTAGCTTTGCGGAAATTCAAATTGCTCGTATTTGTCTCTACTTCCCGGAGGACCAGTAAAAACTTCGCCACAGGCTGGTGTCGGTTCTTGGACCGGTCATTGAGAGAAAAAAACAACTTTTATTTATAATGTATATTTTTCAATCTGTAACGATAAAAAAAATGTTGAATATCATTTTTATTTCATTGAGTCAACAAGGATTCATTTTAACCATTAATTAATGATTAGTTTTATCGATTTTAATTTCTAGTGTAAATATTTCCTTTTGATTTTTTTTTTCTTTTTTGGTTCGTTCTATTAATTTGCGGAATGCCGGTAGAAGAGAGTTTGTTAAATCTTCGGTGTTTCATTCTAGTACGCAGACTTCTATGTATAGTCATCTGTACAGAATTAGTATTCATTGGTTGCGTATTTTAAGCCTTGATTTCCCAATGTGTGATTCGGGGCAGGTTATGGGCCCGGGAAATAATAATTGCCGGCTCGCATTATTATTATAATGCATTATAACGCATTATAATGCCGGCTCGCAGAACGAGTCGTAAAAATAATATTCTGAGGTTTAGTTTAGTTTATTCAATAATAATAATAATAATATTAATAATAATAATAATAATAATAATAATAATAATAATAAGCCCCCATGGACCCTACCTCCTCGCGGTGGGGGCGGGAACTACACTAGCTTTAGGGTAGGCTAAAGGGTCCAACCATTTATGATGAGAACACGTTCTAATATAGATCATGCTGCATCGGGTGTGGCGCAGGATAAAGTCACCCGCGTTCGGGGGTTAGGCAGAGGCCTCCGTTCGAAAAATATACTACAGTCTCCCGCAGGTGGTGGTGGAGAAAGTGGCACCCCATCCTGTAGTATGGCTACCACAATGCCCGGGCAACACCATCCAGCCCGAACAGTCGGAAGTGTTTCGTCTGTGTCAGAGCAGGCGACCACCAAGACTGGGAAACCACGCCAGCGCATCCGATGGTCACCACAGATGAACCAGGATCTTATGCGCGACTTCTTCACTGTTACAAAGTTAGGTACTCAACTAACAGGATACAGACAGGCACTACACCAAGCTTTCACCACACGCTATCCATCGTTAGGGCTTAGCGAACAGCGGGTAGCGGATCAGCGACGTTCAATTGTAGTAAACAATCTTATTCTCCCATGCATACTTGCACAAATTAAAGAAGAAGTCGCTGAATCCAACCACAGGACACCAAACCACACCCCACCAGAAGACACCATTATGGAAAACACAGAAACAATCTCTTCCCCTCAGTACACATGCCCTAACAATACAACTAATGAAATGTTACGTGCAGCTCATGATCATTTCTACACTGCACTCGCACAATACACAGGCACAGACCCCACACTCAGGCCACCACTCCCCAAAGTACACACATCAAAACAACTCGCCACAGTCATATACCATCTCAACACACACACTATCCCACAACACCTTGACAACATCCAAACATTAGAAGACATACATACAACACTCTACTGTGCCGCACAGGGAACCATTCGGGCACTTGGAATCAAACAACACAACATACCTCCCACTGCACGGACACAAGAATACATCCCCCCTTGGAGACGTCGCCTTGAGGGCCGCATCAGCGACCTTAGAGGAGACATAGCCAGGCTCACACAATACTGTGCAGGAAACAAAACAAAGAAACTTATGTCCCAGGTTAGAAAGATATTCAAGCACATAAATACTCGCCCTTCACATTCAAATCATCATAACCAGGTTCAGGAACATCTCGACACACTAAAACAAAAACTCAGTGCACTTGCAAAAAGATTACAAAGATACAAACAGTGCACTCTGCGCAAACAACAGAACAACACTTTCCAATACAATGAGAAAAAATTCTACAGATCCCTTACATCTTCCTCTACTGCAACTAACACAAACACTCCCAACAGCGAGGCTTTACATGAATACTGGTCGTCTCTGTGGTCAAACCCTATCCCCCACAATGATAAAGCACCATGGATAACAGAGGAACAGCAACTCACTGAACACTTACCCTGCATGTCCTTCCATGAGATTACTCTCGCAGACATACAGACAGCACTAAAACATGCACACAACTGGAAGGCTCCTGGTGCCGACGGAGTCCAGAACTTCTGGATCAAGAGGTTCACGTCCCTGCATGGAAAACTAGCGCTTACACTCACTGACATAATCCAACACCCAGAACATATGCCTCGTTTCCTCACACAGGGTGTCACATACCTACAGAGCAAGAACACTGAAACAGCGCAACCTGCAAACTACCGCCCAATCACTTGCCTTCCCACACTTTACAAACTCCTCACCTCCTGCCTCGCAGACAAGATCTACACACACATCGAGACATATAACATTCTTTCCGAACAGCAGAAGGGCTGTCGCAGGAATTCCCAGGGTTGTAAGGAGCAACTCCTTATTGACTCTGTAATCCTGCGCCAGGCCCGCGCGAAGAATAGGAGCTTACATATCGCATACATCGATTACAAGAAGGCATTTGATTCTGTCCCTCATTCCTGGCTCCTACACACTCTTCATATCTACAAAATACACCCCAAGATCACGGCATTCTTAGCTGCCACGATGAAGAGTTGGAACACAACATTACACCTACGCACCTCTAACACCTCCATCACTACACATCCCATTCCCATAAGGAGAGGTATTTTCCAGGGAGATTCCTTGAGTCCTCTTTGGTTCTGCCTCGCCTTGAATCCACTGAGCCATATACTAGATAACACAAAACACGGTTATAGGCTTACCACAGGCACTGTGACACCATATAAAATCACACACTTACTCTACATGGATGACATTAAACTCTATGCCACAAACAATGCACAACTTACTAATTTACTACAAGCCACCACACAGTTCACCAAAGACATTGGGATGGAATTTGGAATTGACAAATGCCGCAAGTTACACATAATACGTGGGAAGACTTCGAATTTGGAGTGTTTTGAACTGGACCATGGTTTGGCCATCCAATCCATGGAACAGGGAGAGACCTACAAGTACCTGGGCTTCCAGCAAGCGCGCGTCATTGACAACGCAAACATCAAAAATGCACTGAAGAACACATACCTTGCTCGAGTTCACAAAATCCTCAAAACACAACTCAATGCCAGAAATAAAATTAAAGCTATCAACACTTTTGCCGTTCCCACATTAACATATTCGTTCGGCATAATTCCATGGACAAACACCGAACTCGAAGCACTACAACGCGCAACACGCACTACATTCACGAAACACAACATGCACCACCCCAAGTCCGCTACGGAAAGGATGACTCTTCCCCGCAAGGAGGGAGGCCGAGGACTCATCAACCTCATCACCCTACACGAAAAACAAGTACATACACTTAGGGAACATTTCCACCAAAGAGCAGAAGACTCCTCACTTCACTCAGCCATTGTCAAGGCTGACACACACCTCACACCCCTGAACCTCGAAAACTCTTCTCCAACACTCACCACCGCTGACACCCACACTCAGCAGCTGCGTGAATCATGGGCTCGTAAGGAACTCCATGGCAGACATCATCACGAACTCAGCCAGCCTCATGTCGACATGGAAGCGTCGAACAGATGGCTGACGAGTGGTGAGCTGTTTGGGGAGACCGAAGGGTTCATGATCGCAATACAGGACCAAGTCATCTCCACACGCAACTACAAGAAACACATTCTACACGATGCAAACACACATGACGACAAATGCAGGAAATGCCACACTACGCATGAGACGATCGACCACGTAATATCAGGCTGTCCCCTTCTCTCTCAAACAGACTACCTCCACCGACACAATCAGGTAGCGTCGATCGTTCATCAACAACTAGCACACAAACATTCACTTATTAAGAGCACGGTCCCGTACTACAAGTACATACCACAAAGCGTATTAGAGTCACCCTCATATAAACTATACTGGGACCGCCCCATTCACACAGACCAAACCATACATCACAATAGACCAGACATCACACTTGTTGATAAGGTCAACAAACAGACCTATCTAATTGATATTGCAGTGCCTATCAGCAAGAACATGCAGAAAACTCACGCAGACAAGATCAGTAAATACACTGATCTAGCACACGAGCTCCAGAAGCAGTGGAGGCAGGATCGAGTACGTGTTGTACCCATCGTTCTGTCTGCCACTGGTCTGGTGCCTCACACATTGCACCACAGTCTCAGCACACTAGGACTTCACAAAATCACTTATGCACAACTGCAGAAGGCTGTGGTACTCAACACTACACGCATAGTTAGGAAATTTATGGACACAAGCACATATCCCTAATCATTCTTGCACACATCTTACACTTGGCAGTATGTGCTTTGGTCCTTGACCCGCCATATTGTTTTTGCTGGGGAAACCCAAGGTTTAAAACAAATAATAATAATAATAATAATAGCTGGGGAATCCCATGGTTTGAAACCTTTTCGATATAATAGTAATAATAATAAGCTATTGTACATAATCGGACAACAACCACCATTGCGATGCGATTCTATTTTAGTAAGGTGACCATTTTTTCTAAAGTGAAAAGGAGGACTCAAATAATTTGAAGGAAAAAAAAAATGTTATCAGGGGTTTCAGGGGTATAAACCTATCTGTTCAACCAAAAAAAAAGGAGGACATATTACTCTTCAAACATCAAAAAGGAGGACAGAATTTACAAAAAAGAGGACATTAAGGAGGACACTTCTCAAGGGAGGACAGAGCTTCAAAAAGGAGGACGGTTGGTCACCTTAATTTTAGTGTAAATTGCGCTAACTATTTAAGAATGGGAATTGAACCTCAAAGGGAAATTCCTGAAAAAAAGCTGGAAAAGCATGGGGGAAAATCGGCTGTGCATATAGTACATCAAATAACGTTCCCATTCACAACTGTTTGAAATGGATTATTTCCCAATCTGGAAATAATATAAATATTATGAGAATTCCACGTGTTTTCAAACAATTTTTTTTTTTTTTTATAGGGGGCTTTTTATTTTAAATAATCTTATAAATTATAATAGAATTAATGTTGCACTTTTAGATTATATCTCAGTTTAAAACAGCTGTAGCAATTTTATTAAGAGAAAACTGTTCCGATGGTGAAAAATCTCCCCATTTCAATGTAAATTAGACACTAAATTGTTCCCTTTTCTTTTACGATTTTTATGCCGCCATCCAACGGCTATGATATTGAAGTTAATCTTAATTCCTTCGCTTTCCAATCATTATGAGCGACTCGTGGACGTAATTTGTTATTATCTAAATAGACGACAAACGATTGAAAAGAGTAGAAGAAGAAAGAGAAATGTGGATTATCTAAAAGATAATCTAAAAGATAATTATTTGAGATTAAGACAACGAACAGTGAATTTCCACAAACTATGTTCAAATCAAAATATCAACAATTTCGGGAAGGAAAGGACAAAAACAGAAAATTAATTCTTTATTCGCTCGCTAGATGGCATCAGTATTCATATTAATTTGTGTTTTATGGAAATATTAAAAAGAAATGAAGTTAGAAAATAGATTATTTACATTTACAGATAGTAACTAAATAACGAATCCATTTGCTCCTTGAGATTCATAGGACTGCATTAATTGCGATGGAAATCGAAATGACATTGTTTGAAAAAAAACAGAAACCTACAGTCCTCAGTCAACAGCGCCCGGGACAGAATAAAAAAAATAGTAACTTTGCGCTGTAAGATCGTGGGTCCGGTAGCCAAGTGATAAGGTGCTTGACTACGGCCTGGGGAAGCCAGATTCAATCCCCGACCCTAGGTGTAGGAGGGCGGGGAGTTTCCCATGTCGACTTCTCTTCCGGACGGGTCCTAGGATCTACCCAGACCTTTGTAGAACGGGTATCGATTTTATTTCTCCGGGATTAAAAGCGGGCAGGCGTTTGGCTGACCACCCCGACCTCAACTTAAATCCAATTGGTCAGGAAACGCCGAGAGCTTTACCTCCCGTGACGCCAAGGGCCATACAGCGGTACGAACTATAACTAAACACTATAAGATTATATAAAATAAATTTCATTAAACTGACTTAGTTATAATAACTAAAAGAAAGTGTCATTTTGTTATATTGTTTGAAAGAAATGAAATGAATTATATCAGAAATCCCCTCTCACCGCTTGTATCGTAATGACGCCTCGATCCTCAGATCACCAACGATAATTTACTTCAGTAGAAGTTTGATAAAAAAATATTGTAAAAAAATTAGAATAAAATTACTTTAATTTCAGTGAAGAAAAGTCATTTATTCTTATGAAAAATAATAATTTCTTTCTTTCTTTTTTTTAAGAATCCCGATAAGACTTTCACTTCTTTCTGTACTTGTAAATTGAATTTGTTTTAGTAAAGAATTTTATTTGTTTAAATATAGCATTAAAAGAATGGAATTAAGCAATCACGTAAGTTGCTTAAGATCAAATATAACAATAATTAATGCGATTAAACTTATTTATTTTCATTAAACTGATTTATTATTATTATGTTTGTATGTTTCAAACCTTGGGTTTCCCCAGCAAAGACAAAATGGCGGGTCAAGGACCAAAGCTCATATTGCCAAGTGTAAAGACGTGTGCAAGAATGATTAGGGATGTGTGATTGTGTCCATAAATTTCCTAACTATGCTTGTTGTGTTGAGTACCACATCATTCTGGAGTTGTGCATAGTTGTTTTTGGGAAGTCCTAGTGTGCTGAAGCTGTGGTGCAACGTGTGAGGCACCAGACCAGTGGCGGACAGGACGATAGGTACAACACGTACTCGGTCCTGCCTCCATTGCTTCTGGAGATCGTGTGCTAGATCGGTGTATTTACTGATCTTGTCTGCGTGAGTTTTCTGCATGTTCTTGCTGATAGCACTACAATATCAATGAGATAGGTCTGTTTGTTGACCTTATCATCAAGTGTTATTATTATTATTATTATTGAAACACAGTGCAAGGATGGTGCGAGTGGTGTCACCGCACCACACCTATGGAGGCGACGTCGAGACCTTATCTCTATGAAGGATGGAAATTGACGCGCTGATGTATTTTGCCTGTATGTTTGTATAAAATCCTAATATGTATTGTAAGTCCCTAACATCTATAAAAAAGGAGAGAGTCGCAGTTAAATTGCTTCGCACCAGGCGCTAAATAGAGTTGCTTCGGCGCTGTTAAAACATAACATTTGTCAACGTCATGCAGGTACAAAACAAAAGCAGTGAGATTTTTTTTTTTTTACCGACAGTGGCGTCAATGAAGTAGTGGAGAAAGGAGGAAATACAAATTGACTGTGCATAGTACAAATAAGATGCTACGTAATACAATGCAGTCATATTTAGGGACGCACCCATACGAAGAGAAAAAAAAAGTATTCTTTGGGACTGTGAGAGGGGAACGAAGTCTTGTACGGTTTCTAAGTTATTTACTAGAGACAAGATCGGATAAAAGTCATCTGTGAACTTTAACAGCATCGTAGCTGAGAAGCAAGAAAAATTACGAAAAAAAAATTTTTAGAATTGAAAAATTAAAATTAAAAAAAAAATGTAGTTAATCTAATTATAAGTTTAAACCCAATTAAAAAAAAAAAAGAATTAAATGTTTCTTTGAGAAAACTGTCTTGATCCGATTACAGAATCACTCAATAAAAAAAAAAAAAAGCGAGACAAAACAATCTCGAAATTTTTTTAGGTCGAGAAATATTGTTTTATGTTTGAATGGAGAAGAAAGCCAAACAGATTTCATCGTTCGGGACGCTTTCTTAGCGTTCGTCTCGAAACTCCGACTGCCGGAACCGCCTGTGGTTCACCGACAACGGCAAGTCGACGACACTCGATTGGGCGGCAAATTGAGCGTGTTCCCCCCCAGACGAGCCCCCCCCCCCCCCCATCCCTCCCTCACTGTTTGGATCGAAGCCGTCTACAAGCAACTGAGGTCCGGGGGGGGGGGTGAACAAAAGCAACGGCAAACATAGTTTTCATTAATATTATCTCAACTTCATTATTTCGAAAGATTTTAAAAAAAATTAAAATGTTATAAATCTTAATCATTTAATAGTCAGTAAGTTAGTACAATCAGAATTGAAAGTACAGGACCATTGTTTGGATCAAATTTTTTCGACCTATTAATTTTGGACCAAAGTAATAAAAAAAAAAAAAAAAAAAACATATTTCCTCTAAAACTATTAAAATTGGGCCAACATATTATTTCTCTCCCATAACTGAGAAAAATAATCGGAAAAAGGATCTGCTAACTGTGAAAAAAAAACCTATCATATCTTCATTATAATTTAAGTTATTAAAAGGACAATGGGCAAAACTCTATGGGAAGTTGCCCCACCCTATATAGTGATAAGATATATATACCTGTAGAAACATCTCCTTAAATAGAACATTTTTATTATTACGACTCGTCTCAATTATTAGTCCGTTCGGAGTTATATAATTCTCGAATTTATTATTTAATTAACTTTTAATAATTATTATAGGTAATTATTAATTAATATTATCATTTATTTCAAGTAAATAATAATTATTTACGTGTAATAAATGTACATAATTTTTAGTGTTACTGAAAATATTTATTAAATGACAATTAATACATCCGGGAATTAACACGTCAACTAGATAAGTCATATCTAGACGTATACAACTCCGAATGGACTAATAATTAAGACGAGTCGTAATAATAACATATGTTCTTTGTAAGGAGATCTTTCCTTACTTATATATCTTATCGCTATACAGTGGTAGGACAGATCTGCTTATTCTCCTTTGAATTACATTTTTAAATTGATTTTATTTTTTTTATGTTAAGAATTCATAAAAGTCGTACTTTAACGAGTTATTCATGTTAAACCGAATGAAACTCTTTTTAAGTAAAATTTAATTTTACGTTCAGATTTAGGTTTCATTAAAAAACAAATTCCGATTTTTTTTTTTTTTTTTTAAGTTAGAATTAAAGTTCCAAAAAGAACGTAAAACATAATTTTCTATCTTTCTTTTGTTTTTCTTTTTTAATTGTTGTTCTTTTTTTTGAAAGTCGTTACAATATTTCAAGGAAAAATGTCTAAGATTAGCCTGAAACGACATTTCCTGAAAAATATAAATTCTTTAAATCCGCAAAGATCTGAAATCCCTAAGTTGCTGAATTAATTGTAATCAAAGCGAAAACATCCGAAGTTTTTAGTTGATTATAATGAATTGTTCAACAGTGACAGCAACTGATTGCTTATTGTTAAATGAGAGTTGCTTCGTTGCTGATGTTTTTCTATTGGGAATTTTAATCACCTTGATGTTTCTCAATGGAAGCAGTTTATCGTTAACGGTATCTACCACTCAACATTTACAAATGTCTACCGTAGACTGAGGAAGACTGGTTCCTTCCAGAGGGAGACAATTGGTACAGGGTTCAACGAAGTAAGTTAGTGTCAAGAATGAACTGGTGAAATGGGGACGGCTGATGGAACAGAGCGTAGTAGATATGCTTGAGGGTAAAGGGTGCCCAGTGTGAATAGCATATTTGAAGATTATATTCACTGTACCATTTAGATGCATAATAATTACCACAATAATACAGTATAATGTATTACTCGCTAATGGAGTCAAATCATCCCTTAGTATATATGATCATTATTTTTTTTTCCATTATATTGATTTCTTCCTTGTAGATCACTTTTCTCCAAATTTTCCTATTCGTATACATCATAATTCTTTCAATATCAATCATTATATCTTCATGCATGCTCTCCCTTTTACATCTGCTCTATATCCACATGTTTTCAGAGACTAACGTAACATTTTGGAACTTTGGGCTAACTCTGGGCCAAACACATTCAAGTCTTAACTCAACATTTCAAAAAAAAAAAAAAAAAAAACCAACCCTACAATTTAAACTATGACATTTATTATTTCCTGAGTCAGCTATATTGTTAAGTATAATCTTAACTTCTTGCCCTCTGGATTCCATATAACTGACAAACTGATGAGATTTTTAATTCTTTTCTTAAGTATCTGTCAAACATGCCTTTTAATATTATCTTTCCAATGTCTTCCTGTGAAGTGAACAAGCCTAAAACCGTGTTATTTTTGTCTTCATTGGCTATTAACAGACATTTGGTTGTAATCTTGATTGGTTTTGATAAACTAACAGCCTACGGAGGGTTCTCGATGCCATTTTTACATCAGTTCAATTCCGCTTTTTTTTTTTGTAACTACCAACTTACTACTGAAAGCTGTAAAACTACAAACAATATCAAATAAATCCTTAAGTCCTTTTCTACCGACGTTTCTGACTTAGTGCTTCTCTCAATTGAATAAACAGTCCTGGTAAACAATTAGGCCAACTTGATCCGAACACTTTAATAATTTTTAAAAAGAATCCTTTATATTAGCGCACTATGTACACTACTTACGTAAATTTAAGTATATCATGAAATTTCTTAAGTGCCATTTTAATCATAGCTTGAAGCCCATCTTATCCAGTTTCTTTATTAAGTACTCTTCCATCAGTTATCTTATTAAGGACATTCATATATTTTATCATTAATCTGCTGTTACCTGCTTAAAGAACAATTAATTTCGTAACATTGTCAATGCATAAAAAATGCATAAGTATGCTGTGGTTACTTCTTTCCTCTTCTTGATTTTTTTTTTTTTGAAGTACTAATGTCATTAATTAACTTGGCTTACTTATCTTTGCTATCTTTGCTTTTTTTCTTTTCATTAAAGCATAAATCTATATATAGAACTCTTCGCACATTATACATCTTTTTATTTTATTTTTTATTTCTGTCGCCTTCGTATTCATTTGCTTTGGTAAATTTGGCTTTAGTGACTACAGCAGTCTGTCCTCTGATTTCAGTTTACATGTACCTAATTTTGTAACACTGCCGACGGTAGTCTCTCTCTTCCGATCGACAACAAACACTGGTTGGATTGTTGGAAAATTCTTCAAAATTTTCTTCTCTCCAAAATATCCAATCTTCACCAGTCTTGGTATAGCAATGGTTATCAGCATCGATATTAGAATAGTTTATCTTTCAATCAAGTCAAACTATCAAATACTAGAAAACGCGCAACTCTTGTAAATTTTATCTTGAAAACGGGACTAGGGATTTTGATCAAATGGGGTGATTCCACCATTTTCAGATGCGAGAAAGCGAAGTTTTCATTGATGCGAGAAGCGAAGGTCTCGACTTCGGGAAAACTCATTTAAGGGGTAAATCATTGACCTGGGTATCAGATTATTATCTAGTGTTTTTACTTAATTTAATTCTTAATAAATTCGTGTTCTGTGCATTTTTACGCGTATTACTTTTATTTTTACCTATAATACAGTAATAATTTTTACTTAACATTTAATTTTTAAATTTTTTTCTTTCTCTGAAAGACGTCCATGTATTCACTGCGGAACTGTCCATTTCTCCGAAAGGATAAACGTAAAGGGGAAAGTGTTGTCACTTTATTTTCGTTTTATTTTCCACAGCAAAGCTCTGTCTTCCAGATATAATGTATTAAAAGACAGGGATACATTACAATTCTTGACTTAAATCTTCACTATTTTAGAAGCACTCATGAAGCAATACTTATTCTCATACCCGTATGCTACTATCAGAAGTCACACAAGCAATCGTCGCTCTCATCATAAGTTTTCGATACATTAAATAAATTACAGACTAGATTTTTTTTTAAAAATTATAATTTTACCGAAAATAATACTAACAACCTCCTTCATCATTCTATCTTCATTCTTTCAATCTGAGGAAAATTAGTAATTTCCAGATCCTTCCATTCAATCACAATCCTATCAAAATTTGTCTCTTCCACTCCTACTGAACTTATTTACGAATGGCGTTTTAACGTGTGTTCATTGAAATTAAAATCAGGAAAATATTACACACAAGTTGAGCAAATGTTGCAGTTTAAATTCCTATGTTCTTTTCCGAATTATATTCCGATTAAAAAAGCTCACATAGATAAAAGAATGACAAAATTAAAGCCTGTACACCTGTCTATCCTGTTAATATTTAATCAAATTTTAAAAAATATACAAAAACACGACCTCGGTTTCAGTTACTTAATACACCGTAACTTTTTTCAAACTTGACTTGAAAAAAGACTTGGAAAAAGTTACGGTGTGTTAAGTAACTGAAACCTAGGTCGTGTTTTTGTATATTTTTTAAAACTTGATTAAATATTATCAGGATAGACAGGTGTACAGGCTTTAATTTTGTCATCAAGTATGAACAGTACACGTAAATTTATCATCAACTTTATAGATAAAAGAATATTCCTTCTTTTAGAACGCAGCCTTCCAGGATTTTGGATTGGGAGGAGTTAGAATGATCGTCGTAGTCATTCAACCAAAAAAAAAAAAAACCTTATGTTCTTTTTCACATGTGGGAGGGGGAATTACGGACTTATCAATAGACTTCCAAACAAAAACCCAGTTCCAAAATCCTATATTTCTTCCATTTTGGGATGCAATGCGGAGATGAGGAGGGCCTTCGGTTCGCCAGTGCTTACAGCTTTAATTTTTTATTATTTATTTTTTTTAGATGAGCCACATTACCTCTAGCAAAACAAAATTAAAGATCAAATCCTATTTTCAATAATTACTTATTGAAGGAAGAGTATAAAGTATATTATTCACTAGAGAAGGCCTTTATACTCCTCCACTTCCTTTTCTTCATTTTATGTCACAATTCAGGACTTTTGTTAACTGAATAGGACTCTATTTTTCTAAAGTATTTCTGAAATCAACAAAATTACACAAATGAAAATATAGAAATAAACAAATGAACAACAAATGGAGCTGAAAGATGATGTAAATCCAAGAGCAGACAAAGCAATAAAAAAAAAACACGAATAAATAGAATAATTTCTTTAAACCATGTATATGGAATACGTAATATGATATGTAAACAAACATACAGCACTTCAAGAGGTTAAATTATTAACCTATTAAGTAATAGAAAAAAATGGCATGTACTCCAAATCCTGTAATAAATTGGTATAAAGACTTAATCTCACGAAACGTTTTACAGACACTAAATCAGCAATGTTAGTTAGTTAGTTAGTTAGTTTATAGAAACGATTGTTTTTTGTGATATTTATTGGGATTTCTACTGAATAACAACGTATAAAATTTTAATTGTTTTGTACTCGTATAGTTAAAGCATTCAAATGCATTGTAAAACAGAAATGACATTTTTACAATATTTACAATAAAGTTCTTCGTTATATATTAAACAAAAATATATTTCTTCTAGTTCATCAATCTGTTCAAAATTCTACAACGATATAATATCAACAAAGGTACAGGTTACACAGTGAACAGCAATACATTATCTCATTTCCAGAATATAATGCGGCACAAAGAAGAGAAATTTAAATATTGGATATAAAAAAAAAATGCATCAACAAAGATAAAGGCTACACAGTGAACAGCCAATGCATATACATTGTTGACATTATGATTAGTATATATTATTATTTTTATTTGCGAAAAATTTGACAAAGCGGAGCGATAGTTTTCGCGAAATATCGTTGTAGGATTTTGAACAGATTGATGAACATGTAAATATGTACAAATGACTATCCTTCACTTTATCAAATAGCCTATTTCTGCTAAAAAATTAAAGGTAAATTTACTTAAAATTTATATTGTACAAATAAACTTGTTTGTGGTTATTAATTTGCGTAATGTAGTAAAATGAAGTTACTTACTTATTTAATATCATCATGTCTAAGGGAGGGAACCTGTTTTTCATGGCAAGGAGACGTCCACCATCTTCTCGTTATTTGATTAGTCTACATCAGTGCATAGGAAACTGTTAGACAGCTTCCTCTTTTATAGCTGTTTGTAAATAATCGTGAGATAATTGTAACTTCGATTCTGTGGTGAATGTGGATTGCAGGGAAATCAAGCACTGCATGAAAACTTCTCTATAACAAGTTTAAGAAATACTATCCTAAGGTGAATGCTGATCTAACCTTAGACACCTTCACCTAATCAGTGCATACTGACTGCTGGTAGCGTCCGTGTATTCAATACGAGACACCCTGTGTCTTCCTACTCTGATGTACAGTCCTTGGAATAAAGTACGCATCCAAAGCTTTTTCAATTGACGACAGGATTTCTTTAATTGTAACAGGCTTATATGTTTCATCAGACTCACGATTTTCCAGATCGTTGAATATTGTCATTTGGGAAATATGTTAACGGATGTAATACGACCTTTCCAAGCTTAACCTACATGCAAAAAAAATAAAAAAAAAAAAAAAAAAATTAAAAACAATGGATGCTCAATAAACGATATCAGTCCTATAGTTGTAAGTATTTGGTATTTATTAATTTTTTTTGTTCAATAAGAATGCTTATTAAAAGGTTTCAACAATCTATAATATGGTATGACTGTTTTGTTAAACAGAGATCATAAGTACTGAATCGAAAATAATATAAATATACAGTATTTAAATATATATATATATATATATATATATATATATTTTTCCCTTGGGGTTGGCGCCCCCTTGCGGTATCTAGCCTAAACTCCTCTGGTAGGAGAGCGTCCATACCCAGTATTGGGTGTTACGGGCGATATAGATAGATATAGATAGATATATATATATATATTTTTTTTTTTTTTTTTTTTGGTTCTAAAGGCCAACGCCTTGTTGCAAGGCGCTCCCCATCCGGAGAGCCGCCCATTACTAGAGAACAGATACTGGGGTGGTTTCCCGTTGCCTGCCCCAGGACACCATTAAGGAATGACGTCAGACCGAAGAGAAAGCAAAGATGAGCCTGACAAACACAGAAAAGGAAATTGAAACAGCCAAGTCCTCGTCGGGGAATCGAACCCAGATGTCGGCACGGCCTCACAGCAGACCATATGTATACACAGGGTGTTTCGGAAATGGTAGACACAGCGAAGAGATATGGGTTCCTAAGGTCATTTTGAGTCGAAAATGTTCTATGACATTTTGTTTTACGGGTCGTAGTTTTAGAGTTAGGAAATGAATGCTTTGGGAATGGTCCCTAATCAAAGAAAGCTCAGTTCACATTAAGAAGTATAAGGAAATAAGGTAAAGGTTTATTACAAAAAGCAATCCGGATAACAAATATCAAGACTGAAAACAGGTATGATAATTAAAAAAAAAAAAATGCTGAAAATGACCAGAACTGAGCTTTCTTTGATTAGGGGCCATTCCCAAAGCATCCATTCCTAACTCTTAAACTACAACAAAATGTCATAGAACATTTTCGACTCAAAATGACCTTTGGAACCCGTATCTCTTCGCTTTGTCTACCATTTCGCACACACCCTTTATATATATATATTTTAAATTTTACGATCAGGGCCTTACTTTTCTTTTCCACCGTTATCGCAATAGTAACCAGTTGTAATATGGCGCCAAGCCCATTCATTCGTCTTAATTACTGTAATTAATATAATATAACAATTAATATAAAACTAAGTTAAAGAATTAAATTATTAAAAAATATTGTGAGTCCTTCAATCTTGTGATTAATTAAATCTGAATAATTGAATAGAATTTACCATAAAATAATTTGGCCCGCCGTTTTTTTTTTTTTTAAACAAGGAAATGTTAAAAAAAAAGGCTAAACCGAAGAATACGGTACCTGCCAATCACAGTCTTCGTAAGGATACATCCGCGTAGGGATAGATGATGCTGCATGCTATTATCTCAAATCGCTGTTAGCCAGAGGAGGGTTAGTTTTTCTAGTAAAAGATCGTGCAAAACCATTTTTAAATATGCTTACCTGCAAATCTCATTCTACTTTTCTCTTAAGTTAATTGAAAACTAAAATTCCTATCTTTAGTGTCAAAGTGGCCATCTTGTCCAAACTCGACCGTAGTTCAAAACAGTCTGGTACCGTAATCTCCGGTTTCACCAAAGTTTACTGTGAATCACACCATAAAATACATTTGTGAATGCTGTGTAAAAAACGTTTTTCCATTTTGTTACTCCTTTAATGGCTTTGTAATGTTTTACATACGAAAAAGCCTGTATCTGCAGTTCAGGCTGACAACGAATGGAGCTATTGAGGTAGAACCATGGTAGAATGGTTCTTTATAATCATATATATTTATTTTGTCTCTATCAGACTGCTGAGATATTTTCAATATCCTTTACATATTCTTTCTTATCCAATTTTTTTGTTCAAAAAAATTAAGCAAATTAGTTACAGAAGTGATGAATTCTCATTTCTATGTTCACGGCGTTAAATTGCACTAAACTGAACATGACTGGCAACCATAAAAAAATGATTATCAAACAAAAATACCTATTAGTATCATTAATTAACCCATATTATTGTTACTTTCTTTGAATTTGTTTTCTGTTTTCCGCTTGAATAAAATTCTACAAGTATTGATAGAAATGGACTTGAATAAATACGGATTTCTCGGATTTATGCACCGAGAAACGAGTATTGTCTAATTATTTATAAAAAACTTACTAAGAAATTTCCTAGAAAGTAGGAAACCAGATAACTTCAGTTGTACTACTCATCTTATATAATCTTCTTCAATCTTTATAAATGAGAATAAATAATTGAATATCTACTTAGGCAATGAATTCAGACAGGTGCCAGCCGCATCACGCGACTGAGTTTCTACGCTGAGAAGTACACGATATTCTCAATAGATGGTACCACTTAAAAAAAAAAAAAAGACTCTCACGGCGCTCTTATAACGGAATTGTAATCGTCAACTTAATTGTTCTGTTCTATCAGTTAACTGCATCACAAAGAAATCTGAGTAAAGGTGTCTCTTCCTGGATGAACGAGCCTGAATTTGATATCATTATGAAAAACATCATTTAAATAAAAAAAAAAAAAAAATCAGCTGAACTGTGGTCTTAACTTTTATAATGAAACAAACTGCTTCAGGATGAATCATTGGGAGAAATGTACGAGCCCTCGTGTAACTGCTTTCGGTGTAAATTTTTAAAAGTAAATTTGTAATTACTTTTGTAATAAAAAAGTAATGATTTCTTTTGTAGGAACATTTAAATACCAGATTAACTTCCCGATTCGTAGAATACATGAATACATGAATACTTTCTGAGATAAAATACTCGAACTCTTAAAACCCCGCGAACACCATCCGATTTTTACCAACTCGGCCAACTTTCAGTTTTAGAGTCGCTAGAGACGACTTTGAGCAGGTTTTTCAGCGACTTTACAGTGATTTTAGTTGTTGCTGCACAACCAACTCGAGTTGGCCACCTCGGAATTACCAATCACAGGGCAGCGTTGGAACACGTCAGTCATGATGTCACGTCCATGGAAAGAAATGACGTCTAAAACGATGTTCACCGATTCGAGTCGACGACACGCGAGCACACAATGAATATCGGAATATTGCGAGTTTCTTTCATGCATAAATAAAGTTTATACCAAAATGCAGTAATTGCACTTTTCATTCATGCCTCAACGGGAATATGGGACAGCTGTTTCGTTCTTATTAGGATTCGTTCAGCCAGATTTACCCATATTGACGAACAATTTGAAGTTGTGAAAGACTATTGGGATCGTTCCCGCTCCCGGCAGTGGACCCTGCACAAACAAACAACAGTAAGAAAATCACTGTAACCAGGGCTGAATCGAGGGGGGGGGGGGCAAGGTGGGTCATGCGCCATGTGACTTATTGTTTCCCGAGAAACCGTGGGAGAGGCGGCACAAACCGAGTTTGTTCCCCCTACAAAATCACCTAGATTCAGCCTGCTATAATCAGAGACGAAACAGCTGTCCCGGTATCTCGTTAATGAAAGCTCAACACGTGAATGAAAAGTGCAATCTCTCCTATTTTTCGTGTGCGTATTTCAAATTGGTCCCTAAATAAGCAAGGTCTGCTTCGTCAATGAAAATTATAAAAAAAACGTTCTTATAGTAGATGCGAGGAGTTTTGAAACTCCCAGAATGCAACGCAGATTATAGATTGTCCTTTCCTGGCCGTTCGCTAACATTCAAATAGAAGAGAAGCGACCTCTTCTATTTGAATGTTAGCGAACGGCCAGGAAAGGAAAATCTATAATTTGCGTTGCATTCTGGGAGTTTCAAAACTCTCGCGTCTACTATAAATATAATACCGGTAGCTAATTTTATTGAGAAAACATTATTACTTACAAGTTAGTAATTATTCTAAATTATTCCTCATTTTTATTTTGTAAACTTTTGTTCATTAATTTTGTTAATTAATTTTCATTATTAATAGTTTTGTCTCAGAAATTACATTAGAATTTGATGGTTTAATAACCATCGAATTCTGTGTTATTATGTGATTACTATGTGATTTAAACTGATATATAGGAATCACAGAACCTTTTTACTATATCAGTATAAAGAATATTGCTGAATATTGACAAAATAAGTATTTTATTTTTTTATGCTGCCTCTGAAAATAGTTTCGTTAGAAAAAATAGATATTTAAGATTGAACCAAATATACAAAAATGCAATAAAAATTATAATATTTCAAAGAAAATTGTTGAATACCTTGAATTAATAAAAACTAAATATTCACTATCAATTTTTAATGAAACTTTAAGAAATTCCAAGCTTTGATAATAATTAAACTGATCTTTTAAACTATTGATAAATAGGAAAAAAATGTTATAAATCTGAAATCTTGAAAATTAGGTTAAATAGAAATTTGTAATCCTACAGTAAGAGATAGGTCAGTGTGTCTCTTATATACGATATCTGGTCTAGAATCATACAAAAATTGTTTTTTTCAATATAAAGTTCATAATTCGACATAATACAGTAGAATAAGTTTATAAAGTTTAATAATCGTTGGAGTACAGAAGTAGAAGCAATTTTTTTTATTAATATTTATTTTTGTCGAAAATCGACTAACGCAGCTTCTACTGCACTAAGTAATCCCACAGTACGATTATAAATACCTTACCCCTTGGAGTCGCAGGGGTAAGGCTACCGGCGTTCGTTAGACTTTCGGGACTAGCTGAAGTCTGGTTTCCGTCCACGTTTTTCTCTTTCCAACTTTATATAAGACTGGATGAACCATAAGACCGTTTGAAGAAGACAGAACCAAGGAAAGGTCTCCGATCACAGCTGGGTATCGAACTGGCTCCTCCAGTCCACAATCAAGTGTTTTACCACTTGAGCTACTGAGACCACAGTTGTACGGAACTACGAACCCGAAAAATGTAAAAACACAGCAAGTGGTTTTCTTAATCAATCTGGTCATGTTGGCGAATCATGGTTAGACATTATTCTGATGGAACATCGCACCTTCTCTATTCTTCAAGAAAGTTCTTAAACATTTTCAATGTTACAGAAACTTTTATGCTGCCGTTCATAAACATGAGAGATATTTCAAGATATATTCTTTCACTTGAAAACCATTCTACATTTGCGGTCTTACGATATTCTTCAACATTCTGATTTTTCTCTTTCTCCCCGACTTTCATCCTTCTTTGACATCGAAGCAGACGTACAACTAAAACACTACCGAACGAAGTGTAAAACACTAGTAATGAACCTGTGTGTTGAACCACAGAAGATGAAATGAGAGGCAAACGGTACGAGGAGACTCGAGATCGCATTCCCGCTTCTCGCAAACGATGTGTACGGCTATCACAAGGCACAGCAGTTGCACTCCTTTGTATGAGAAATGGCAAACCTATTCGCCAGATGCATTATGCTATTACACCAGTACTTCGAGAAAGTCCTGTTTCCACTCTTCAAATATGTACGGTATGCATCTTCAGAGAAATCACAGAACATTCTGGCCTCTCGATAATCATTCTTAGCATTTATTGTCGTCTCGGAATTCTTGTAAGGGAGTATAAAGATTAAAGCAATGGAATTTTAATTTTTCTGAATTTTAATCATTCCGTTCAATATTGTACATTTCTATAAGTTATTCCATCTTTCTTGACTTACCGGTTTCTAAGTAGGAAGATAAAAATGATGTCAAATACTGAAAGAGCCAACAGTACATTTGCCTTCAAAATTCCTACGTCTGCTGACTTACAAATCTATTTCATTGGTTCCATTTCGTTTGACAAAATTCCCAAAATTGCTTCTGTTCCTTTCCAGTGTGAAACTAAAAATTTTATTCCATTTTCATCCATCATTTACTCTGTCCGTCGATTTTGTCTTAATGTTATTATTCTGGAAACATGTGTGATTGTACTTTGTAAGGTTTTAATGTATTGAGAGTTGAACTATTATTCAAAATATTCTAAGAAAAAAAAATCACTAATCACTTCAGATTTTGATGCAACTAAATGTTGATGGTTGAAAAGTAGAGTCGGTTTTAGTTTTTGCTATAATCAGAATTTTGCCAAGAAACTTCTTATTTTACATAAACTTTATCCATACGTATACACATTACATACACTGTCCGCCACTTTATTAAACCTCGTAGCATGTTAGGCATCCTTTAGCCCTCAAAAAAGCCTGAATTCGTCGAGGCATGGATTCCACAAGATGCTGAAAACGTTGCAGACATGAGTGTGTCACGCAGTTCCAGAAGATTTGATGGAGGTGTAGGCCTGGAGCGAACAGCCCGTTCCAGCTCATCCCATAAATTTTCAATCGGGCTGAGATCCAGAGACTGAGAGGGTCACTGCAGCAAGTAAAAGTCATCGTCATGTTCCTCAAACCATCCCGCAGTGATGCGGGCTTTGTGCACATTATCCTGCTGGAAGTAAACATCTGCAAGAGGATAAACTGTTAACATGCACTTGGTCAGCTACGATGTTTAGGTACTCTCTAGCATCCTGACGTGCTTCCAGAGGTATCAATGGACCCAGCGTGTGCCAGGACAGCACCCTCACACTAAGACACTGCCCCCACCACCGGCTTGAAGAGTTGTTATGAGACACGAAGGGTCCAGACATTCATGCGCACAGCGGGGGTATACCTAATAAAGTGGCCGGACAGTGTATGTGACCTCGCAAGTCTACTGCCAGCACATCTTAAAATCGCCTTTGCGCAAATGTGTAAAATGTGCGCAATACAAGGCAGGTAAGGTTTAGTTGGACGATGAAGAACAAGACTGTGACAGAATGGAATGAACGAGGAATGAGCTTTGGGACAATTTGTAGGATGAAGGAATGCGACAGAAATTCTAGAGCCGGCTCTGATTAAGATACTATATAGATTTTCCTACAGTTATCTGTATAGCTACATTATTAGTGAATTTCATTGACTGTTAACTTCCTCTATAAACACTTAACAAAATGTAAAGAGGGAAAACATACTTTATACTTCGCCACGTTTATTTAACACGGATTAAAACTTTTTCGTGGGTCCCAGTGGTTAAGGGCGCTGAATTACGGATTGGAGATGCCAGGGTTCAATTCCGGGTGGTCAGGAACTTTTCGACGGTTGTCTTTTCTCCAGACGGACCTATGGTTCACCCATCCCTCTGTCACGTGGGATTCCTTCTTGGGAGTTAAAGGCGGGTGGGAGGGCGTCGGACTATCCATCCTTCCTCATCTTGTCGAGAATCGCTGGGGCCTAAACCTCTGGCCTGTAATTGCATAGCTTGGCCTTAGCTTAAAACTTCCTTACAAACTTCCAGAATTTTGCCAGAGTTTTGGTACAATCTTTATTCAATCCCTTTGAAGATCTCTTCCCTCCTCGTCACATGACTTCATTAATTTACAGAAGGTCCCGACTAACAAGATCTATGATTTTGTTTAGACTATGATTTCAGTCTAACACCGTCATACATCAGAAATTGGCTAGATTTAAGATTAGCTTTTAATCTGCATATTTTGTAATAAAACATGACGCACCAAACTCAGCAATTACCTACACTATCACGTGTTATATTGGACTTCATAGAAATGAAGGTTTTTAATCAATTTTACTAATGTAAATAATTTGTCATCGTATAAAGTATGTAAGTAGATCATGTAAATATTGCCCTTAAAATATTAAAATGTTTACTTAACATCTATTTTTATCAATATTAAAGTAGATCCTCCAATAATGTGACCAATTTTTTTCCAATTGTACAAATCTTCGATTAACCATTTACTTTGATTTGTGAGAGCTACTTTCTTTCTCAGACTATGCAAATTAAAAGTGAATTAAAAATTGTTAGTGGTAGAGCAACATTGGTTTGCAAGGTCTAGCCTGTTGTTTGGTTTCCTAGGCGACAAGGTCTGCGCATGAGTGGTTCTTTCGTTTCTAGTTGTCATGACAACCATGAATTATGGATGGTTTCCTGTACCAAAGAATGAGTGAAAGAAGAGGCCGAACAAAAGTGCGCCTCATTTATTAGTCTTCTTTAGATTCCCATTAGCCCAGCTGTAAACAAAAACACTCTATTTTTCTGATCTTAATGTTAATCATGCAAATTTTGAATTTTTAAGATAATGAGTCTATAACTCATTAATCTCCCAGAAGAAGAAAAAGAAAAAGACACAGTGCTAAGCATTTTCATGCAAAAACTAACTACTCTCTAAAAGACTCTAAGCTAAACGGAACAGCTATGTATTTTTCAATAAGACGATTAATACTGACTAGCTGTATCCGGCATGCGTTGCAATGCCACTCAAAGAAAGAAAGTGTTTGTGTTTTAATTCTGTTTATTGAAGTGCTTTTGGATATACAATATTTTTTGTTTTTCCGTCTGGTGCAAACACGAATAAATCAGAAGGTTTTCCGACGCCTGAGCAGGCCACATACAGCTGTCCATGTGTTGTCCCTGTGCTTTGTTGATGGTCATTGCAAATGCGAGTCGCACCGGAAACTGCAAACGTTGAAACCGGAAATACACTCATTTGTTGAAACGCCTCGCGCACCAGATATTGTAAAATGGTTCTACTAATTCAGAAACCTTCGCGGGCGTGCGCACAGCAACTCACCAAAGCTTCATCGCAATCTGATGAATGATATAGGAACTCATACGGGACAAACAAACAAAGAAACATTCTGTTTTATATATTAAGATAATAAATCTGAATTTTTTCTTGAAATTTTATTGATTCTAACTTAAACGTTCCTGTACACTATTAAAAGAGAGCGTTCAAGACATATAAAAGTTTTTATACAACTTAACTAACAATATTGATAAGAAAGTATGTACCAATAAAGGTTGTCTCACTCTAATTGTTGCAACAATGCATTGATTGATTACTGGGGTACTAGGGATTTAAAAGAGATGAAAAATAACCTTCAAACTCTTTATCCTGTCCCAATGTTTATTCAATACGGATTAAGGTTCCTAAGCATTTGCATTTTCCCACAGTTGTTCTAAGGGAACAGTGACAGTTTCAAAAGCACGTAGAGATAAATTGCTGACGAACATCTGTATAACTTTCCATGTTAAAATTCTCCAACAGGTCTGATCTCTTATTTTCTTTAGTAAACGTTTTCCTGGATCCAACCCTAATAAATTCCTCAACAGAGATTGATTTCAGGTCAGTCTGTTAATCCACGCCTGCCTATCCATCTCTAGAAAGTTCTTGTCCAACCAGTTGCGTTCCAAAGAAACCAGAAGAAAGGGAGAGAAGTTTTACTTGAAGTGCATCTGGAGGTAAATATTAGAAGCACAAATTTTTAATCTCTTGATGCTAAAGATGTATTTTTTTAGACAGAGATGCAATTTTATTTGATGAATATCTATATTATTAATAAATGGCGTTAACATACGTAGATATATATCTTGTTACTGCTGAATAATATGATCAACAGGCGGATTAATGATAATAATAATACAGGTACTCCTCACTTTACGACCTACCTGCTTAACGACCACTCGCACTTACGACCTCCGTCCTTGATCGGACAACTTCTGTTTCATCGTCGTCATCTCCATTACCTGGACCCTCTACAGTTCCAGATAACCAAATAACAAATGATAATATGTACATAAGCAATGCATGTCTTTTTATGAATTGTTGCATAATTTTCATACTTGTATAATTTTACAATGATCCTATACGCCCGGTGCAAGCTCCTCGCATATCCACCAATTCGCTTAACGACGTAGTCATCGGAACGGAACTCGGTCGTAAAGTGAGGAGTATCTGTAATGAAAATGTCAAAATTTCTAATTAAGATAAAGCTACCTATATAAAACGAAAATTCTTCTTAACATTATTCGTTATTAGACATTCAAAATTATTAATTATGGAGGAAGAAGAAAGTTTTCTTGTCCTCAAATGACCTGAAGAAGTTTTCTATTCTTTGAAAACGAAATATTGTGAATGAAGAAGGGAAAGATATAGTCCAACAGATGGATCTTGACGATCTCGTAATTTCGTGATTTCACGTAATTTACGCGAGAATAGCCTCTATCCATGTCTTCTCACAAAATGGTGAGAAACAGTGCTATACGAAGCAGCGCACAAAAAATAATATTGCAAGTTGAAGAATATTTTCTTAGGGAATCAATAAATAAATTAATAAATGGATAAATGGAATTAATAAATTCATTAAGTAGCATTTTCCTAGTGCCAGACATTCAAAACACTAAATTCTTTGAGATCTGCTGAAGAGGCTAATGGCCAGATCTCATGTTTTCCGTAATTCTCACACAAACGAGATCGTCAACATCCATCTGTTAGACTGTAAGAAGAATTTTCGTTGTATATCGTGATTGATTCAGATTATCGTTTTGGAAACTACGAATGATATCTGTAAAATTTGTTATAAATTATTAAATCTATCTGAGTAATTTTACACCAACTTGCAACTTAATATAATTTCTATTTCCACTTTTTCTGCAGAATTATCTTTACATTTAGACATTGGAAGCGTCCTGGGATAGTTTTGCTATTTCATTACAGTTGGATCAAATTCAAAAACTTGAAGCTTCCTCCACCAATTCCTTGTTTTTCGCTGAACAGTTCGGTCTTCGTGAAGTGGTAGTAAACTATAAAGCCGAACAATCCGAGATTAAAGGTTCAAGAATAAAGATGTTTCTATAAATAAAATCTTGAAAGATAATTCATTATAGGAACTGGTGTAGTCAGTATCAGGAATTGCTAATCAAAGATAGATGTATCCACTCAAAATAAAAATAAATAAATAAATAAATAAATAAATAAATAAACTATATGGAAAAACCATCTTATGTAGAATGTTAATAGATGTATAATTACGATCTAACGGAAGTACGTACTTGATGTAACAGATACTGCGTGTACTGTAAAATTCTAAACTTTCTGATCTTCGCTAAAATCAGTAAATTAATGACGTTTTATATAAAACAAAATTCAAAAAGTAAGAATTCTAAATATAACGGTATAAACTATGTTTCTAAAACTAACTTTTCTAACATATTTAACATTTAATAATATTCTATTAATTTAACTTAGTTAACTTAGTTAGGCTTTGTTAAAAAAAACACTACTTCTCCATTACCTTGAGAGGATTGTTGCTTCCCAATATTAGAGTAAACCATTATTTTTCGGCTTATTTTTTAATATCAATGCATTAATGAAATATAATTGAATTGTACTACAATGGCAATTGAATCGCAAATGTGAAAAAGGTACTAAGTCAACTTTTTGTACATTTTGAGTTAGGACTGAAAATGGGTTCAATTGTGTTCACCCCATGCATCATTTAAATGGGAACTAAATCAGGCTTTTCCAGAAGTCTCAGGAGGTCAAAAACTTCAATACTGCTTTACATTTTTTCATTATTTTCGCACTAGTGTTACATTGCCATATATGATACTATATATAAAACATATATATATATAACTTATATAACTTAAATGATTTAGTTTGTACTAAAAAAAATTGAAATAAAACATTTTTTTTTAACTGCAAAATGTGACAATATAATTGCAAAACATGGAAAAAGGTACTAAGTCGAAATTTTTAATTATGTGTTTGTACATTTGAATACTGACGTAAAAATAAACAAACGACAGGCATGGGTCGGCTTCACATTTGTTTCACACCACACCAATGGATTTTTAATTGCTGGCTCTAGTTTTGAATGTGGAAGGTTTTTTTGTTTTCTCAGTTTGGTATTTCTATGACTTAGTACCTTTTTCATATTTGCGATTCAATTTTAAAGTACTGCAGTAGGCCTACCTGCATTGCCAACGTTTGTTGTGTTAGCGAGAATTAATTTTGATGTTTTGACGTTATGAGAGTTGATTTTAATGATTAATTAAATTAAATAAATAGATATATAGTAATTTGAGCTTTCAGAAGTACTATTACTCGTTAATTGAGGATTACTGGAATAAAAATGTTATGTTACTGAAACAATGTGACCATTCGCAGTTGAAAAAAATTGAATTTTTTTTTTAAAAAATGAAAAAAAAAAAATTGAAAAATGAAAGTTTAAAATCATATAAAAGTCCTTAGGTGAACTGCTTTAACTTGAGGTCCGTAATTTTTAAATAATTAAAATTCCTTTTTTTATCAATGACTTTTTCTTGTACAGAATCCCTCAATATTGTAATAATTTCTATTTTTTGCGCTACAATATACGACAACTCAATTTGTTTTTGTCAGTAAATACCTGTCGAAGAAGTATAATTGATGAAATAAAATAGTGAATAACTAAACTAATTATTTACATGATTTTGAATTTTAACTTTTTCGAACTCATATAATACTAATAAAATATTGGAATTATTTTGAAGCTTGAACTAAGGTACAATAAGAAGTTATTTAAACAAAAACTCACTACAAAGCTATTATACAACGTCTAACCTAGCCTATGTTGTTTACTTATTAATGAATTATTGGTAACTTATAAGAAT
This sequence comes from Thereuonema tuberculata, assembly GCA_023159025.1. Taxonomy (NCBI): domain Eukaryota; kingdom Metazoa; phylum Arthropoda; class Chilopoda; order Scutigeromorpha; family Scutigeridae; genus Thereuonema; species Thereuonema tuberculata. Next base: position 31,264 of record JAFIDM010128904.1, read on the forward strand.
TACTATTATGTAAGTTTATTATTCATTAAGCAAATTACTGAAGATGAAATAGGAGGAAATAACGAATATCAAAATTATAAATATGTTTATTTGTATCATTGGTAATTGAACTATGGTATAATAGTCTAAATAATAGCCACTGTTTAATGCAGTTTTATTTTGTTTATTAAATTTATTTCTTAGGAGAAGAAGAATCAAATAGCTATCAAAACATTTATTAATCTTGATTTATATATTCAAAATGGAGGTTAAAATAAATATGTACGATCTTTCTTTTTCTTATATACAGATCTCTTTCAAATTTCTTTCTCTTATACACATATTTGCGTCGTTATCCGATGATTCATTCTCAACAAGAAATGTAGGATACGTGAATTGAATTATCTGTAAGTTATTTCATATTTTGTATCTTAAACCCTTGTGTGTATTCGTATTGGAAGTCATTTTCTGTAATTTCTTATTTATATTCGCATATCTCATAGAATTATCTCAACGATAGGCTATCCATTCTTATTGTCTATTTAGCAATTACTTTCATCAACACAATTCATCACTTTACATTTCATGTTGTCTTCAATTGACATTTTTCAGTTCATTTTGAATTTCATCGTTTTTGTCCATTTTAATCAACCAATAAAAACCACGACTTCAAAATGCCTGAATGCTAATGGCGGACATTGTAAGAAAGAAACGAATTACTTTGAAATCAAATTTGTGAGATTGCGGTTCTCGAAACATAATTATAATAACTAAATTGTTGTTTAAAAAGAATCTATTTCAATAAGAACCATAAAACACCAAAGCAGTAGCATAAAAAAAGGACAGAAGAAATTAAGACGTAACAAGTAAATTATTGCCCACGTCTGTGTTTGAAGGAGGACACAAAAACGAATAAAAGAATTGGAGGCTGTAAAAAAATAATATGAAATAATTTGTTGCTGCAGACAGAAAAGAATGTTTTCTCGTGAACAATAAGAAGCAGACGATTTATTGGAACTTCTTTAGAACGAAGACAGAGGGCGTTGTGTCGATGAAAATATCTATATTCAGCTGCACTATAAGAAAAAGACTTAGTAATAAAAGAAATTTGTCTGGGAAAGATGAGATACACGTCAATCTGAGGCTTCGAGACCTAATCCTGCTGCTGTCGAGCGTATTTATTTAAATATTCTGAATCGGATGCGAGATTTTGCATCAAGTTTAGAAGAATTCGCATATGTCTCCTAAAAGTGACAAAAGTCAATGTATAAATTGTTCTTAGATTACAAAATGAAAAATCGCTCCGAAGTTGCAGCTGAGAAGAATTAGAATAGGGCCCACTATGTAAAATCTTAAAAGGATTTGATATATTTTTGTAGTAGGCAAAATACTATGCTGAAATAATCCCAGCGTACTACATGATTGATTTCACGCTATTTTCTAACACTGGCTCAAGGCATTTCCTCACGATTTACTGTCGGTAAGGCGAAGAGATTAGGTTTATATGACAGACTGAATTGGCCTTAATCGCACGGAACCTCTTCCTAATCGCTCGTCGCTTCCGCGGTCGAAGGGTGTTTGTTTATAGCGAGGTTTTTCCCATCCCCGCCACCATTTGTCAGTGGGTCACGTGGTCTGCCTTCACTAGGAAACGTGTCGCCGTCGTATGTCACTTGCTCAGACGGATCTTGCACCCAAAGCTCCCTTTGCCAGTGTGATGACAGTCGTAAATGACACAGAAGGTACCTGTTGGAAACAGTCTCACTCTCATTAAAACAGTGACTCCTTTAACAAGAACAGATTGAACCAGTGCTACTAAACGGACTCCAAAAACATTGCTGACAAATCAATGCAGAAAAGTCCCTGAAAACAATAGACAAACATATGAGGTTTATGAAATCTCAATGAAGGGAGTGGAATATCTGTATAACCTATATCTTTTCCAGGATTATAACTATGTAAGAACGATTAAACACCCATTAGACACAACTTCTGATATATTAATTTCTACCTTTCCCTATCAAACTTTCTAATGAAAAATCTTTTAATTTAACATCCTAGAACATTTCACGATTGTGACTTTCTAATGAAAACCTTTTAACATCCTAGAACATTTCACGATTGTAACTTTCTAATGAAAAACGTTTAAATTTAACATCCTAGAACATTTCACGATTCTAACTTTCTAATGAAAACCTTTTGATTTAACATCCTAGAACATTTCACGATTGTAACTTTATAATAAAAAA
>JAFIDM010128905.1:0-10728 GCA_023159025.1 Thereuonema tuberculata
TGGAAGTTATGAAGAAAATAAGGAGTAGTGAATTGTTTCGTTATTTTATTATTTTCGAAGACATATGAAAGTTATTATGATATGATGGTTAGTAAGTGTTTAAAATGCAAAATGCTCAATTCCCCCCCTCTCCGCGCCCGCCGCCATCTTAAAAAAAACGAACAAAAATCCGCTCTTCAGATTTTCGCTTATATCTTCTTTTTGGAGCATATCAGTTACACAAGAGTTCTATTCAATGTTGTAGAAAATACAATTTCCTACAATTTAGTTTTTAAATTTTGTTTCCAGGACTGATAGTTACGGAGAAAAGCACTTTTTGAGAAACTAAAAAAAAACTCACTTTCTGGAAATTTGTCAAACTTCTAACTTTAGGACACTGTAATTCGGTTAAGGCCTATTCTAGGGAAACAAGTATCAGAATAAAATTTGTAGGGAATTTAATTACCTACAAAACGCGTAAAAAGTCAGGTGTGATAAGTGAAACGACGGGGTAACTGAAACACCTAACTACAACCAAGAGACTATGGTGTCATCATCATTACACGCAGCTTTCTCACCACTTCCGCAACACTTCCAGCTCCCTCAACGTTCCAGTGTCATTATTGATGGTGGATACCTTCTCCACAAGGTTATATGGAACAGAAGCTCGACCTTTTGGAGGGATTTGGCAGCATTATGTCAAGTATGTTTGTTACCAGTCGTTTTGTTCACTTCCCCTCCAACGAAGTCGACTCGATCCACCCGACCTATCTGTGTCGAGTCGACTATTCCGAAGACTGGATCGAGGCAGTTTGCGCCCATAAAAAGAGACGCAGAGCGGCTGAAAGTCAGTTCGTCTGTGGGCAGCCGCCCAGATAGAAAGTCTCCACTTAGAGGAGAGTGTTCGACTACGGACTTGGGCAGGAGCCCAGAAGGGAGGTCTCCACTTAGAGAAGAGTGTTCGAGAACGGTCTTGGGCAGGAGCCCAGAAGGAAGGTCTCCAGTTGGAGGAGAGTGTTCGAGAACGGTTTTGGGCAGGAGCCCAGAGAGAGTGAGGAAGGTCTCCAATCCGGAGAACAGAGCTAGTACGATTGTGTGGCGTGCAGCCGCGAGAAGACTCCCACCCGGGACACATTAGTTAGAAGTGTGTTTCGGACAAAGGTCCCAGAAGAGTTCCCAACCGGGACAGTGGAAGAGAAGACTTCAGTTGTGAAGCTCCACAACGAAGTACGTTCTTGCCGCAGAGATCCGAAGAGGTCCAGTAAACATTCAGAGGCGTCGGAGAAGACCCCCATGCCGAGAAAGGTGGTTCATTTGCCGCAGAGATCCGAAGAGGCCCGGTGATCGATTAGAGGTGACGAGGAAGACTTCCGTAGCCGAAATTAGAGTCTCAATTGCTGTGCAGTTGTCGAGACGTTCCGCCAGTGGGAAGAAGACTCCAGAGAAGTACCAAAGATCGATAATTCCAATTTGAGATTATTTGTATTTGGAACTTATCCGGCTCAGTAAAAGCCTCTGTTATTTTAAAGAACCTTTTGTGTTCAGTCGCATTCCGTACCCCCGCCACCGTACGATCGTGCCCACACGAAAGTACGGTAGCACGTTCAGCGTCACTATGTCACCGATAAGATGGTGATTTTTGATGGCTACACTACCGATCTTCTCAGCAAGGGACCAAGACTGCTGAACGAGCAAGAAGGTACAAGGCAAACTCATCATCAGACGTGGTGTTTGACAAAACAACTGTCAACACCACACCTCAGGAACCTAAGTTCCTGGCCAATGAGGGGAACAAGGACCGATTTGTGAAGCTCTCCACTGAAATGCAAGCGTCAAACATCGCCACAGACCAAGCTTCCGAAGATGTTGACAGGTTGATAGTTACCACAGCTAAATGCCTCTCCCCATGTACGACACCGTCGGGGAAGCCAGTGACCTACTCGCCCTGCTGACTGGCACAACACCTGCGGTCAACAATTTCTACCTCAAAAAAAGCAGCGAGAGGGAAACAACCAAACGCCTCCTCCAAAAGCACAACTCCAAAGGCTGTATCTTGCTCCTGCACGCAATATCGGGCTGCGACACCACTTCAAACATTTTTAGGTTTGGAAAGAATAAATTTTGCCAACTTTTTAGGAAAGACCCATCATTGCTGGAGCAGGCGGAGAGGTTCGGGGACACTGTTGCCACTCCCCAAGACATTTCAGCAGCAGGGGAGAAAATCTTGGTATCCCTGTATGGTGGTAGTAGTTATTGAGCTCTCTTCGCCACAGCAAATTCAAGACCAGTACCACCAAGCTCAATCTGGCTAAACTACCTCCGACCACTGACGCAGCATATTTCCACTTCCTGAGGACATATCACCAGGTCATGGAGTGGATGGGGATTGTCAAAGACCCGAACCAGTGGGGCTGGGGTATAAGAGCTCGAGGACTGGAGCCCATCAGGATCAGGAGCCCATCAGGGGACGCTGCTCCTCCAAACCTGCTTAAGACCATCTCATGCAGATGCACAACTGGCTGTATGGGGGCGTGTGGATGTAGAAAGGCGGGCCTCAATTGTTTCGCCCTTTGGAAATTCTGTGCTGGTCAAGACAACAGGAATGAGGTCCTCGTCGACGACGAAGACGACGCCGATCTAGTAACTTCACTATTTGACGAAAATGGAGACCCTGACTTCATTAACTCACCCCCTACGATACGTGCGAAGCGCATGTAAATTTGTTTTAGACTTTAAGTTTTTAGTTCAATTATTACCGATTTTTGTATGATTATTACTGCCTTTTGTTCTTACTTTCTTTAAATAAATGCATCTTTGAAAAATGTATTAGCTGTGTTGGTGGGTTATTTGAAATTGAACATCCGATCTCACCAGTAGGTATTCCAGTGAAATAGTACCTGCCTCATGCGCTGTAATATGTAAGAAACTCAAGCAGGGTTGGTATACACTCCAAATTCAAGCCACAACTGGAAAGTAATTAGTGAATTGTTTTAGATACAATGTGGCATAACAATAACAAAAAACGCAATATTTCGTTGTTCTTTATTTTTATTTTACCCCACACTCCGTAGGGTTGGTTAACAAAAATATACTTGCTTTTTGTAGATAATTAAATTCCCTATAAATTTTATTCTGATACTTGTTTCCCTAGAATAGGCCATAACTGAACTACAGCGTCCTAAAGTTAGAAGTTTGACAAATTTCCGGTAAGTGCTTTTTTTTTATTTTTCAATAAGTGCATATCTCCGTAACTATCAGTCCTAGAATCAAAATTTAAAAACTAAATTGTAGGAAATTATATTCTCTACAACATTGCGTTGTACTCTTGTGTAGCTAAAATGCATCAAAAAGAAGATATAAGCGAAAATCAAAAGAAAATGCCGATTTGAAACGGTAACCCCCCTTTTTTTATCTCTATTTGGTGGACTACTTTTACAGTTATCTGGAGAAATACCAAACATTTGTTGTTTCATTTACATTAACGAGAGGGAGTATGTATACAATATGCATTTACCAATTGACAGCCCTGAAAATTTGCGCATGACGTAATTGAAGTATTAATAAATATATTATTCTGGACTTATTGCAGTTTCGTTATGGAAAAAATCTGTAATTAAAGTTAAGTTAAAGTGTTCTGGAGGGGGGAGGGGAGTTCTTACGAAAATCATATACTTTAAGTTTAAAATGCCGTTTCTAATTTTTTTCGTTCTCTCTCATTAGATAGCCCAATTCAATATAAAGGTAGCACCATATTCACTATATACTTGAAGATTATCATTATAAAAATTGAAAACGGCGGTGGCGAAGGATATGCATCGTATTTACCATCCCTTGGAAATACTTATGAGAATAGCATACTGGTAAGAATATTATATATTCTGGTTTCAACATTAATACACAGATACTCAGATTTATCATTCATCACAGAAAGAATACAATTAAGGAAACAAGTAGTATTGCAGATAAAAACAAATAACAAAAATTGGTTCTAAATAATCGTAGATTCTGACATGTTGTCTTTGGAGGCTGTAATGGATTGATACTTGCAGAGTGTTTCTATCAAATTCTCAATCGATATCCGCGACAAAAGTAATAATTTGCATACACAGCAGTTCGTTCAGGTATATAATCCCTAGTGGATTTAGACTGATGGCCGCTGGGCCCATGTTTTTTAACAGTCAAACCTCTGGAAACAACCTTGTTTCAACTGTGAACTTACTGTATTGAATGCAATAGTAAATAAATTTCAAATAAAAAAAAAAAAATATAAAATGGTTAATATAAGAATCAGAACCTTTCCCCTCCAATCTTAGGATATAGCAAAGACCAGTTTCTCCTTTTACAGGTAAACAAAACTCCCAATCCGTAGGAACTCCCAATCAAGCCTCGTAGAAATACACTCTATGACTAAATATTATGGTTTATATATTAAAAAATTGAAAGACACATGAACCAATAAATGTTGAAATCAGAGCAATTTTAGGTATCAATATTTCATGTAATTTAAATATGTGGATACAGAAGAATAGTGCTTTTCTAGATGCAAAAAAAACCTACCATGCTATGGTAATTAGATTAAATAACATATGTCGTAAAGGGTTTATTAATCTAAAAATACCCCACAAGATGGCATGAACAGATGGCATGATTATATTTATCAATGTAAGAATACTAAATTGTACCCTCCACCTTGAATATCAACTTATATAATTGGCCAAGTTCGTGGTCTGTCTGTCTGTCTGTCTGTCCGTCTGTCTGTAACTCGATATAATTAAGCTATTAAGATAGATCCAAGGTTCTCAATGGTACCATTGAATCAAGGGTACTCAAATTGGATAAAATATTAGTTCATTTTGTCATTCCATGTTGTTTCCATGAAATTATACCTGAAATTCTAACAAAACATATGTTCAAAACCAAATAATTTACCACTGCACCGATTTTAATGAAATTTGGCATACTTACTCAGTTTTTTACGCTGATTTTGAAACTCAAAACCATTTTTGCCGTAGAAGCTTCGTTCACAAGTTAGTGCAGTATTTGGATTACACAAAGGTGAGTTTTAAATGCCTTTCGGCGTTATGAGTCAAAAATAATAATTATTGAAAAAACAAATGACAAGAAAACAAAAGAACAGAACCTGAATCAATTGGAAATTGCTTTTCCGATTCAATTATTAGGAGAGGAGTTGGGTAAGGCCGTTTCGTCTTTCTACGGACTCGTCAGCCCAATCCTGCCTTTCCCAATAAAAAGAATCGGAAAGGCAAGATCCTAATGCTGAGAGCCACACCCAACCTGGAAGTGACCCCCAACCAAAGAAAAACAAGAAAAATAAATTGTTGTGTCTTTCGACAACAACCAAATTCTTTTCCTACGACTCGTAGGTATGAAAGGACTCCTCTCCTAATAATTCAATCGGAAAGGCAATTTCCAATTGATTCAGGAGCTGTTCTTTTGTTTTCTTGTCTTTTGTTTTTTCAATTCTTCTCACTGCACGTTAAACCTTGGCTTCTTTTCTGCCTTATTTTCTTAAATAATTTTCTTTGAGCCTTCTGCTTCTTTTATTATAGTCCTTTTATGCCTACGAGTTATAGGAAAAGGATTTGGTTGTTGTCGAAAGGCACAACAATTTATTTTTCTTATTTTTCTTTGGTTGGGGGTAACTTCCAGGTTGGCTGTGGCTCTCAGCATTAGGATCTTGCCTTTCCGATTCTTTTTATCGGGAGAGGCAGGGTTGGGCTGACGAGTCCGTAGAACGACGAAACGGCCTTATCCAACTCCTCTCCTAATAATTGAATCGGAAAGACAATTTCCAATTGATTCAGGTGCTGTTCTTTTGTTTTCTTGTCTTTTGTTTTTTCAATTCTTCTCACAGCACCTTAAATTTTAGCTTCTTTTCTGCCTTATTTTCTTAAATAATAATTATTTTTTTAGATAAATTAAACTTTAGATATGGTTGGTATTTCGTTTTTCTTTTTGGGTGGAAAATAATCCTTTACATTAAACTCTCAGAATCTATATTACCAGTACACAGGTAAGAAGTAGACCTAAATAGATCTGATAAACCTTAAAAAAAAAAAAATTCAAATCAAATCATCAATCGAATCAAATATATATATACATGTAAATTGGCTAAGTTCGTCCGTCTGTCTGTAATTCGATATAATTAAGCTATTAAGATAGATCCAATCTGTCCGTATTTCCGTGGGATAGTACAATAGATCTCTGGTCGCAGTGCTTGGCTTCTGCCACCCACCTTTATTACATACATACATACAAGATAGATCCAACGGTTCTCAATGATAGCATTGAATCAAAAGTACTGAAATTGGATGAAAATATTAGTTCATTGTGTCATTCCATGTTGTTTCCATGAAATTTATTCTTGGGAACTGACCTCGACAATTGAAATTCTAACGAAACATACGTTCAAAACCAAATAATTTTGTTATCACTGCATCCATTTTAATGAAATTTGACATAGTTAATCAGTTGTTTACGCTGATTTCAAAACTCAAAACCATTTTTGCCGTAGAAGCTTCATTCACAAGTTAGCACAGTATTTAGATTACATTTACTTTATATTTGATAGTTTATAATAAAATGATTTTTCAGATTTTTTTATGCCTGTCAGCCGACAGGCTTTGCTGCTAGGGTTAGAGTAATAATAGCAATGACAAAAAATACAACGCTAATAAGGAAATTAGAACATAATTAAAAATGCACTCGAGCACAATTAAACAAAAGTAACCAGCACATTCACATGTTCAACAAAAGAAATAACTAGGTTAGCTAGAAATAACTTACACAGTTATTCTTATTTTTTCTAGTTTGTCTGTCCTTTTATTTTTTTATTTTTGGAGCTGTCACTCTCCATCACTCCTTCTCGCCTTTCAGTTTTATATCTTTGGGTTAGCCTAAGAGTTCTCAAATCACAAATAACTCTATTCGACGCTTCCATTATTTACAAAATAATAAAGTTTTACAAAATGATTTTAATGTACTACAGTGTTGGATACACGATAATAAACTGCAAATTAATGAAAATAAAACCAAATGTATGCGCATACATCCTAGAAAACAAATAAATACTTTTATACCAAAAATGCCGTGCTGGCGTGGTCGTGCGGTCTCGGCGGCGGCCAGCCGTGGCGTCCAGTGCGCCAGTTCCTGGGTTCGAATCCCGGCAGGGGCATGGCTGTTTCAATTTCCTTTCCTGTGTTGTCCAGCCTCTTCTTCACTTTCTCTCCGGTCTGACGTCATTCCTTAATGGCGTCCTGGGGGACGGGAAACCACCCCCAGTATCTGTTCCCTAGTAATCTACGGCTTCTCCTAGGGGTTCGCCATTCGGGGGTCACTAGGTTCCGTAGACCGCGTAACTTCGTATATACGAAGATCGCACATCATGATGATGAAGATGATACCAAAAATACATTATCATAATCACAAATGCCAACATGAAAATTTTTCTGAATGTAAAAAATGCCACAAAATCACTAATGTAACATCAATTAAATATCTTGGAATAATTATAAATGATACATTTACATGGGATACACATATTAAACATTTATATGCTAAATTAAATACAATAACATATCTTTTATCATATAAAAGATTTTCTGCCAATTAAAACAAAAATTATGATTTATTTTGCATTTTTTGACTCCCAAATAAATTATGCAAACTCAGTATGGAACAAAACATATAAAATACATAAAAAAAAAATTAATAATCTTCAAAAAAAAATATTAAAATTATTTTTTTATTCTTATAATAATAAAATCAAAAAAATTGATAATGATGTTCTGATAAAAAGTAAAATATCTACACAACAACAGAAATTTTATTATAATTTGATAATTAGTAATTAATTCACTCTAATTCATAAAAGCAACATACCTAGCAATAGTAATTACAATATGAGAAATAATAACTACTTAAAATTACAATATCCAAAAATCTTAAATAGTTATGGAGAGAATAATTCAATGTATCTATTACAATCTATTAATAAAATTGGTTTAAAAAACATCAATAATTTTTCAAAAATTTCTATGTTAAAAAAATTTGTTAGAGAATGGCTCATAAAACATAACAATATACTGAATTACTAATAGAATTTATTTTTGTATTTTTTTTTGTATTTCTTTAGTAATAAAACAATGACTTTGAATCTGTAATTTTCTTTGTGATTAATTTTTGTAATTTTTTATATACTGTTATTTTATGTAATTAAATAATTTGTACAACATAATTCAAGCACCTGTTGACAGGATCTCTTTATGGGAGATCCTAACAGACTTCAATATTGTATTAAAGAAAATAAAATTTATTTATTATTATTATTTATTATTATTTTTATTATTAGTAGTAGTAGTAGTAGCAGGAGTAGTAGTATTATGTAAAAATTCAAACTATGGGTATTCCCAGCAAAGACAATATAGCGGGTCAAGGACCAAAACACATATTGCCAAACGTAAAAGAAAGTGTGAAAGAATAGTTAGGATGTGCGGTTGTGTCCATAAATTTTCTAACTTTGCATGTTGCGTTGAGTATCACAGCCTTCTGAAGTTGTCAAAAGTAATTTTTTGTGAAGTCCTAGTGTGTAGAGGCTGTGGAACAATGTCTGACGCACCAGAACAGTGGCGGATAGTACGATAGGACTCGGTTTTTGCCTCCACTGCTTCTGGAGCTCGTTTTCTAGGTCAGTATATTTACTGATCTTGTCTGCGTAAGTTTCCTGCATGTTCTTGGTGACAAGCACTACAATATCAATGAGATAGACCTTATCAATAAGTGTGATGCCAGGTCTGTTGTGATATATGGTTTTGTCTGCGTGAATGGGGGCGGTCCCAGTACAGCTTATATGAGGGTGACTCTAATACTCTGTGTGGTATGTACTTATAGTATGGGACCGTGTTCTTAAAAAGTGAGTGTTTGTGTGCTAGCTGTTGATGAACGATCGATGCTACCTGATTGTGACGGTGGAGGTAGTCTGTTTAGAAGAGAAGGGGACAGCCTGATATTACATGGTCGATCGTCTCATGCTTACTGTGGCATTTCCTGCATGTGTCGTCATGTGTGATTGCATCGTGTAGAATGTTTCTTGTAGTTGCGTGTGGGGATGACTTGGTCCTGTATCACGATCATGAACCCTTCGGTCTCCCCAAACCGCTCACTACTCGTCAGCCATCTGTTCGACACTTCTGTGTCGACATGAGGCTGGTTGAGTTTGAGGTGATGTCTGACATGGAGTTCCTTACGAGCCCATGATTCACGCAGCTGCTGAGTGTGGGTGTCAGGGGTGGTAAGTGTTGGAGAAAGGTTTTCAAGGTCGAGGGGTGTGAGGCATGTGTCAGCCTCGACGATGGTTGAGTGTAGTGAGGAGTGATGTGCTCTTTGGAGGAAGTATTCTCTAAGCATGTGTACTTGTTTTTTGTGTAGGTTGATGAAGTTGATGAGTCCTCGGCCTCCCTCCTTGCGGGGAAGAGTCATCCTTTCCGTAGTGGACTTGGGATGATGCATGTTGTGTTTCGTGAATGTAGTGCATGTTGTACGTGTAGTGCTTTGAGTTCAGTGTTTATTATATTATTATTATTATTATTACTATTATGTATATATATATATATATAAATCCAATACACAAAACTTGAATCTACACCTATTCAAGTTTCGTAATGCAAATATTTTATTTAATGATTTGCAATTTAGAATTCAGAATGTAAAGAATATAAGAATAAAATTAACTTACATTACTAAACGTATAAAATTTGCCGGACAGCTTTCTGAAATTTAAAAACCAAATTAATTTCAAAAAGCTGTTTCTGTATAACTATTAACATTCGAATATACAAATACGTCATCAGCGGCACCTGGTGTTGAATTTTGAAACTAAGCTAAAAAATTTTTTAGAAATCACAAAAGCGCTTTATTATAAGAAGATTGCTCTCTTTTTAATATTTTTTTTTTTTTTAAGGTTTTTTTAAATTTATTTTTTATTTTTTTAAATTATCTTTTAAATTATATGCTTTTTATTATTATTAACTTACAGCAAACCAATATTCATGCTGAATTTGTGGATTTTTTAGATTTGAGAATATATTTCAATCAGCAAATACCTCATATACAATTATTTAATAAAACATTGTTGTTTCCTTTCAAAATAAACAGATTTCACAAATTTACAAGTAATGTTAGTTTTAATTTATTTCAAAATATCTTTTTACAAGAGTTAAAAAGATATCTTACCATTAACTCTAAAATAGATGATTTTTTGAATAATTTGAATTATCTCATTAATGAATTTAAAAATAATAATTTTCCAAACAAAGTATTAAATACTTACATTACTCGATTTCAAAAGAAATTTAAATTTCAAATTTACAAAAAATATAAAATTAAATATATTCATTATTTTATTTAATTTTGATCATTCAAGTTATCTCATGACAACTTAGAATTAAATCCTCTATTTGAGGAAGTTTTAAGTTTGAATTGATAACTGTCATCTTTTGCTTTTAATATTTTGAAGTATGTTTTAAGAAATTTTCTGTGTATGTATGAGGAATAAATGATTTTTCTATGTATGTATGTAAAATAAATGATTTTTCTATGTATGTATATAAAATAAATAATTTTTTATATGTATATTTATGTGACAGGTTTTTATACATATAGACAAAAAAAGCATATAATTTAAAAGATAATTTAAAAAAATAAAAAATAAATTTAAAAAAACCTAAAAAA
>JAFIDM010128905.1:10828-33477 GCA_023159025.1 Thereuonema tuberculata
TGTGATTTCTAAAAAATTTTTTAGCTTAGTTTCAAAATTCAACACCAGGTGCCGCTGATGACGTATTTGTATATTCGAATGTTAATACTTATACAGAAACAGCTTTTTGAAATTAATTTGGTTTTTAAATTTCAGAAAGCTGTCCGGCAAATATTATATATATATACCAAATATTTTAAATATTATACATGGTATATATATATACCATGTTGGGAGTCTGCAACCCATACATGGCGCGTCCCCAGGTGGCGGATGGGGGAATGCTCGGCAGAAATGCAGGGTAGGAGGGAAATAAAATACCTCCCGCGGGCCAAACAGACTAGGAGAAGGAACCCCGAATATAAACCAAATATGACTAGTGCGACAAATACTAACCTTACGGTGCAGGGGGTCGGATCCCCAGTACCGGCGTTCGTCGGGAGTGAGCAAGCGGGCTCCGGGACGTCGTCATCCAGCGACCGCAGTGCTTCAGTGGTGGTGAGCTTGGCCACTGATGCATCTAATACGACAAGCAACAAAAGGAGTCAAGCACTGGAAGAACTGGGGAATAAGATAGACGAACTATCACAATATGTTAAACCCAGAAATAATGTGCATCATGAGATCAAAAGAATTGTAAAACTGATTCGGTTATGCTTTGACAAAGTGGCAGATCAGGATGAAGATGGCAGTGGAAGTGTATCTGGAGTGTCATCTCACCCCTTGCAAGAGAGTGAGACTCAAACGTCACCTCGCCCTTTGCGGGAGAATGAGTCTCAAACATCATTTCGCTTCTTACAGGATAATGAGATTCCAACGTCTCCTGGACTAAAGAAGCAGACGAAACCAAATACATTCCTGGAATCTGGACTTCAAGAACAATTGAAGAGGAAGATGGGTGATTTTTCACCTCGCAAGGAAAGTAAAAGTGAAAAGAGGACCAAGAATTCTGACACTCAGATCAAGAACTCTGACAAAGAAGGTGTTGAAGCAGAGATACCGAAGATCCCAGTTGGTCCACCTGACGAATGGAAAAAGGTCAAGAAGAAGCAGAGACCTCCCAGACTTCGTTCGGACGCCATAATTGTGAAAGCAAAAGAAGGTGCTTCATACGCTGATATTTTGCGTTCATTAAAGACTGATCCAGAATTGGAAGAACTTGGATCATCCGTCACGAAAATACGAAAGAGTATTGCGGGCCATTTACTGATTCAACTTGACCCCAAGGCCAAACAAAAAGTAAGTCAGCTTCGTCAAACCATACAAGGAAAGCTTCAACAGAAAGCTGATGTAGATTGCAGAACACAAACTACTGTGCTTGAACTGAAAGATCTCGACGAACTAACAGTTGAGGCAGATATTGGCCTGGCTATCCGGACTCAGATCGATGGAGCACAAGATATTGATAACTCAGTGGTAAAATCTGTACGCAAAGCTTACGGAGGTACGCAAACGGCTGTGGTAGTTTTACCTACAGTACTGGCGAATCGAGTTCTGGAAAAGGGTAGGTTGAAGATTGGATGGGTGATTAGCCGCGTGAGGGAGAAGACTACGGTCCAACGCTGTTTTAAATGTTTTGGCTACGGTCATCTTGCTCGAGTTTGTAATGGTCCAGATAGGTCCAAATTCTGCCTGAAATGTGGAGGAGATGGGCATAATGCCAAGGAATGCTCTTCTGAGGAATTATGTTGTCTTTTGTGTGAGGGTAAACATCGTACTGGCAGCTATGTTTGTCCGGCTTACAAACAGGCCATACAAGCTGTAGAAAAATCGAGGAGATGAAGTTTATTCAGCTTAATCTCAATCATTGTACGGTTGCCCAAGATATACTGCAACAGACTGTACGTGAGGAGAGGGTTGGTGTTGCGATTCTCTGTGAGCAATACAGAAACATCGAGGGATCACGCGCATGGCTCTCTGATACTAGTGGACGGGCAGCAATTTGGATCTGCGGGAATCATTTCATCCAAGAAATGCCACAGACACAAGAGCATGGATTTACTTGGGCAAAGGTGAGAGATATGTACATCTATAGTGTCTACGCTCCACCAAGTGCACCATTAGAAGAATTTGAGTTGTTGCTTGATCGCCTTATATTAGAGCTCCAAGGTCGGTGGCCTGTGGTCATCGCAGGTGATTTTAATGCGTGGGCTATTGAATGGGGAAGTCGAGTAAGCAACAGAAGAGGTGAGATACTTTTGGATGTCTTTGGATAATAGTTCCATTATCGACGTGACATTTACAAGTGATTGTTTGGCCTCTCGTGTTACGTCGTGGGAAGTGTGTAGTCACTATACTCACAGCGACCATCAAGCCATAATTTTCGAGATCTCCACTTCTGATGTGTCAAGGTTGGGATCCACACTTCCAAGAGGATGGAACGTTAGGTCCTTTGATCGTGAATCCTTCATTGCAATGATGGAGGAGGACTTGGTGCTTTCGGGATCTGCTGATAGCAAGGCGTCACGGCTTATGCGACTTGTCGCTGATGCTTGTGAGGCATCGATGACAAGACGTGGCAGAGGAAATCGTCACCATCCAGTGTATTGGTGGAATGCTGAAATAGCGGAGCTTCGGAAGAAATGTCACCGCACAAGAAGACTAGCACAAAGAGCCCATGGAAGAGAAAACTATGACGAGTTGAAACAACAGCACATAGAAACCGGCCGTGCTCTCAAGAAGGCCATTAAAGTCAGTAAACAGAGTGCTTGGAAGGAACTTTGTAGTGAGGTTAATAGTGACCCATGGGGTAGACCATATAAGACGGTTATGGCTAAAATAAAAAGTAGCTCCTTATCACCTCCGACCAGCCCTGATTTGCTGCGTAGGATTGTTTCTACTCTTTTTCCACAACAACCGGGGATAGTTTTGGAAGTTCCACCTCAAGAATGTGAAGATGTGTCATCTATCTCAAAAGATGAGTTGATAAAGGCCTGCGGAAAGATTGGTGACTCAAAAGCCCCTGGCCCAGACAGCGTTCCAAATATTGCTCTTAAAACCGCCATCCCGTATAGACCTGAGATCTTTCTAGACGTCTACAATGCTTGTTTCCAAATCTGTGGAAGCAGCAGTTGCTCGTACTTTTGCCTAAAGGTAACAAGCCACCTAATGATCCATCGTCCTATCGGCCAATTTGCCTGTTGGATACGGCAGGTAAGGTATTGGAGAGAATCATTTACAATCGACTGGAGGCATTCAGTGAAGGAGCGCATGGTCTCTCTGAAAACCAGTACGGTTTCAGGAAATCAAGATCTACAATAGACGCTGTAAGGGTTGTTGTTGATTTGGCTCGAGAGGCCATTGAGGGCAAACGCTGGAAGGGAGGAGTAAAACAGTACTGTGCCATAATAACGTTGGATGTGAAGAATGCGTTCAATTCGGCAAACTGGAACTGCATCTTGAACACTTTGAGTTCAATGAAGGCTCCAGCGTACATCAGGAAAATAATTGCGAGTTACTTCACTGATCGTATCCTAATGTATAATACCGAAGTCGGACTGAAGACCTACAACATCACTGGCGGTGTTCCACAGGGATCAGTACTTGGTCCTTTGCTTTGGAATATCATGTATGATGCAGTACTCAAGCTACCAATGCCCGAGGGAGTGACTGTAGTGGGGTTCGCTGACGATGTTGCATTGGTTGTAATCGAGAAACACCTGGAAGTTGTCACCCTAACATCGAATGTGGCTGTTGCCAGGATCCGTCAGTGGCTCTCAACGGTTGGATTACAACTAGCAGATCACAAGACAGAGGCGGTTCTTGTGACCAGCAGGAAAGCGAGGGAGATCGTTACCCTCACTGTGGGTGATCATGACATTCTGTCGCAGCCTTCTCTCAGGTATCTGGGTGTTCAGATTGATGCAAGGCTTCGGTTCGATGAACATCTTCGAATCGTGAGTGAAAAGTCTGCACGAGTGGTCAACGCCTTGGCTAGGATCATGCCGAACATCGGGGGACCTCGGCAGAGCCGACGAAGACTCCTGTCCAGTGTGGCTATCTCTACCATGCTCTACAGGGCTCCGATCTGGTTACATGCCACGAAGACTAAATCATATGTATGTCAAATGACTTCGGTTCACCGGAAATGCGCTCTACTGGTCGCTTGTGCATTTCGAACAGTTTCATATGATGCAGTGTGCGTCATAGCAGGGATGCCGCTTATCGATCTCTTAGCAAGTGAGAGAAGCACGATATGCAGTGGTATTCGGGAACGTCGTGACGCTCACCGACCCAAGATCAGGAAGGCGTGAAAAGCAAGACAACGGAAAGATGGCAGAGACGATGGGATTCATCGACCAGTGGAAGATGGACTCATAATCTTATACCTAATATTGCAACGTGGATGGAAAGAAAGCATGGTGAGGTGGATCACTACCTGACTCAGCTATTAAGTGGCCATGGTTGTTTTCTAGCGTACCAGAGGCGCTTCGGAATTGTCGACAGTGCGTCATGTCCGACTTGCCAGTTCTTGGACGAGGATGTGGAGCATGTCTTCTTTGTCTGCCCACGCTTCCATGAAGATAGAAATGAGCTGATACAAATATATAAATGTGTGTGTATATATATGTATGTATGTATATGTATGTGTATATATGTATATATATGTGTGCGTGTGTATGTATATATGTGTATGTGTATATGTGTAAGGTTTCAATTGCATTTTGTACTAAATGTTATTAATGCTATTTTTGTTTTTTATGTATAAGGTATAATTACATATACAATTGTATTTACTTTTGAGATTAATTTTCTTTTCTTTATATAACTTTTAATGATATAATTAAACTTTGTATTTTAAACTTATATAAATTTATATAGTTAAAACTTTTTAAAGATTTCATTATATAGCCTAATCTACACTAACATTATCTGTTAACAACACTTTTTTATTGTGTGCTTTTTATTTTTTTTTTTTATATATATATATATATATTATGCTAGGTTTGTAAAACTACTTAATCCCAGAACCCGTTTGATAGGGATTCTTATTCCTAACGGGACTGAATTTAAAATAATTAATGAATTAAAAAAAAAAAAAATTATATCGAAAAAAGTTTCAAACCATGGGTTTCCCCAGCTAAGATAATATGGCGGGTCAGGACCAAAACACATATTGCCAAGTGTAAAAAAAAAATTATTATTATTATTATTATTAATATCTCTTCTCAAATTAAATGTTCAGTGTCTAACACCTGTAACGGAGTAATGCAAGTTAAACATGTATTATTTCCCTGTTAGATGGGAAAACATTTATTTAAACGTACTCAATATACCTGTTTGCTTATTGAGTACGTTTAAATAAATGTTTTGTTTAAACTTACAAGGAGAGGTCACGAGTTGTATGAAACCGAAATTCATGTCCTTTTGGGAGATGAAAGTACTCATGAAGTACTTCAAAAATCTACCAGGTTTTATAGTCCAACACTTAAGCGTTTTGGAGATATTTAATGATTTTTGGAGTGTTTTTCCTGCTTAAACTTAAAACCTTCCTGTCTGGCGATTGAAACAGGAAGTTCAGCATTAAGTCGATCAATAAGTTGCTCGACTAGAGTCTAGAGATTGGTGGTTAAAGTCAGCTACCTGACGAATTTTTTTTTTTTTAAACCTTTTTTCTTTCTATTTTTAATCCATGTCTTATATGCTAATGAAGTTTCTTTTCTTTTTTTAAATTTTTCTTTTCTTTATTTTAAATTTTCTTTTTTTACCTTTCTTTTTGTTTCTTTATTTCTTTTTCGTGTTTTTTTCTAGTAGGCAGACATAAAAATAAAATTAAAAATATATAAATCTATTAACATTTATAATTTAATGTAGTTTAGGAAAATAAAATCTGCACATGTGATAAGCGTAAACTAGAGGCTCGAGGCAAAGCAGCTGGTTAGGACATCTGAAGAACCTAAAAGGCAGAAGGGAGGACTAAACGAATGCTGGAATTTATTATGTGATAGAGGTATTATCATAGACAATAAAGTTGTACCGAAAGAAAACAGCCAGGGACAAGCACCTGTTGAATAAGACAGGCAAGGGAGAAGTAATAACGATATAAAATTATTTGTATTAATTGTAAATTTCAAATAGTAAGCTTAGAATTTTTCTCTCTTTCTTCAATTCCTTCCAATTTTAATAATAATAAGAAAAAAAAAGAACAGTTTTGTTGTTACTGCAAAAGAAGAATACAAGAAGAAAAAGATGCAGATTTTTATTTTTCTAAACTGAAAGTTACTTAAATTATAAAAGTTAACAGATTTATATATTTTTAATTTTATTTTTATTTCTGCTTACTAGAAAAAGCACAAAAAAGAAATAAAGAAACAAAAAGGAAGGTAACAAAAAAAAAGAAAATTTAAAAAAAAGAAAAGAAAAATTAAAAAAAAGAACAAAAAAAGAAAAGAAACTTTATTAGCATTTAATACATGGATTAAAAAAAGAAAAAAAAAGGTTTAAAAAAAAATTT
The DNA here is from genome assembly GCA_023159025.1 of Thereuonema tuberculata. Taxonomy (NCBI): domain Eukaryota; kingdom Metazoa; phylum Arthropoda; class Chilopoda; order Scutigeromorpha; family Scutigeridae; genus Thereuonema; species Thereuonema tuberculata. The sequence goes on from JAFIDM010128905.1 coordinate 17,262, forward strand.
CGTCAGGTAGCTGACTGGAGCCACCCATTTCTAGATTTGGAGTCGATCGACTTAACACTGAACTTCCTGTTTCAACTGCCAGACAGGAAGGGTTTTAAGCTTAAGCCGGAAAAACACTCCAAAAATCATCAAATATCTCCAAAATGCTTGTGTTGGACCCTAAAACCTGGTATATTTTTGAAGTACTTCATGAGTACTTTCATCTCCCAAAAGGGCATGAATTTCGGTTTCATACCACCCGTGACCTCTCCTTGTTAGTTCGTCTATGCTTTTATGCAATGTGTGTGAAGTGACATCAGATGATGAAATAGTAATAGTCATTATTTTTACTAGAAATTAATTATAAAAATTTTATGTAGATTATAATCTTCTATTAAATGTAATAAATATCTTTATCTCTATCCTCTACGGGAAAAGAACGCCCTCTTCTTCCTCATCGAACGTTATGAAAACAATAATTAAAATTTAACAATAATTTCAATAAATTTACTTATTACTAGTTACATTATGTGTTTTTCTTGGAAACAATCGATAAAAGTAATTTATTACTATTACAATCAAATAATATTTCAATCATTATTGAAATTTTTCTTTTTCTTTTTTTCTTTGTTTTCCATATATTTCTTAAAATGTTCAAATGATATTTTAATAACTTGTATAATCTTCTCTTTGTTCATACACGGCTTCCAATTTATGAAACATGATTCGACCATAAGGCGTTCAGTTTCTTCTTGTGTTTGATTGACCATCTCGACTTACTGTGGGGTCTAGAATGTGGGTTTTCCTTCACTGTAGTCGACCCAATCAGCTACTCTTCTTTGTTTGTTTTTGTATTCCCTTATGTATTCGTCTAATCGTTCTTTCAATGTCCTACCGATACTACCATAATAGATCTCGCCGCAATCTCTACATTTAAGACTATAGACTACACTCATTTTTTTTCTTTAAATTTACTTTCAGTCTTTCTTCTTTTTTATTAGTTTAATTCCTTTATTAAATACTAGCGGTGCCCGCGGTTTCACCCACGTTAAATAATATATCTGTTTCTTACACATTATGAGTACATAACTAAGTGCAACGCATTAACTATAAATAGCATCTGAAATTATGTGGAAAAATAAAAGGACCAATCACTAAAAATTAAACCGACTTGACTGAAAGTGTATTCAGTTTGATGGCTGTATACTAAGAAATAATAAAATAGATAATGATTTTACGAATACGATGTATTTTAAATTATTTAATGAAAATTCACAATACTTCATTGTAGACGATATTTTTTCTCCTTGTCTGTAATATATTGTTACCAATTCATAACACGATCGTTACAATCTATTAAAAAAAACTATATACAAATTGATTTTATTATACGTAACTAAAAACTAAAATTTATATATATTAAGTCAAACGTATGCTTACCTATTACCTATTATATAGGAAACGCATAAAATTATTCAATGAAATTAACCAAACACATCCACAAAAATTAGTTCGTTGAAGCAGAACTGTTGCTTAATAAAATCCCTTTCAGTCCCACTGTTGCTTTTAAGCAACATGTATTTGTAAATGGATTTTTGCATTCAGCTTCCACACTTAACCGTTACACTCTGTTGTAGTTTGAAAATAACATGTTTCTTCTACCTATTTATACTTATTGGTGATAGATTTGTCGATTTTTTTTCATTTTAGCGATACAGTTTGGGGACCACAAAAACAGTTCAAGAAATTTTTCCGTTTTTTCTAACTACCTGTTTTTTTTAAAAAAAAATTAATTATTTAATTTTTTTAATTTTAGTTACTGTTGCTAGAGAGCATAATAATCTATAAAATTTATTGGCAAGTTACAAAGCTCTTTATTTGCGTTACAATACTGTTTCGAAATACCTGTTGCTTTAAAGCAACGTTGGGACCAGAAGGGCACATGACAGGAAGTCACATTTTAAGTTCATCAGCAGCAGAATGGAGAGAAATCTCAGTACACTCTCCTCAAATTTCAGTCGCATATTGCCTCAGCACTTACAAATGCTGGAAAAGCTAATGAAAGGAAGCGTGGAAGGCTCTCTACACCTACACAACCATGCATTCAAAGAAAACAGATTACATCACGGCCAGTAGATGACATTCGTTATAATGGAGTTCATCAATGGCCAGAATACAATGGAAAAAAAGGAAGATGCAAGTTCTGCATAAATGGTCAGTTATTATGTTGCAAATGTAAAGTGAACTTGTGCCTTACGAGCAGTAAAAATTGTTTTTATAAATTCCATAACAAATGATCTAAACCAAAACAATCATGTAAAGATATAACTACTGTTAGCATTAAATTTTTTATATAAAATTATATTATAATATTTAAAGATATCTAATTGAGCAAATGCAGTACCTTATATAATGTAAAAATATCTATTGGCTTTATAGGTACAGTAGAGCCTCGATTATCCGTGGAATTCGGTGGCAAGGGCTTCGCGGATATCGAAAATCGCGGATAACCCGAAAAAAGACTAAAAATGAGGTGTAAACACGAAAAAAAATATTTCACCATTAAAAATTACGTTTTATTGTACAAAAAACATAATATGTAAAACTTTTAAAATATGTACAGTACAGCAGAAAGCTTTCTGCAGAATAAGAGCCTGCCACTCATCCATAAATTCCGAGAAGGCCTATAGGATTACGATGCACAATAAACCTGTCAGTAATTTTCGACCTTCGCACTATAGGGCCTATTGTATTTTCCCTGTTATTGGCGTGGATTAAAATTGGTTTTTTTGAGATTCGTAATTAAAAAAAATTTTCGCGGCTCTCGCGGATCAACCGCTCGTGGATAATCGGGGCTCTAATGTATTATTTTATATTATTCTATCTTTCAATTTCTGTTTTATTATAATTAATTATCAATAATAAATGTTTATTATATTGTCATTATATAAGTGACAAATTATTAAAATAAAATAAACATTATAATTAATAAAAAAATTAATAAGTAAATAACGTGTTTGGTACTTCGTATCCTTTCAGTTCCAATGTTGCTTTAAAGCAACATGTCATATTTGTTAAACCTACTAGGGAAAATTTAAAATTTTTGTTGAAACCTCTTTAATATCATGCCTTTACAGTAAAACAGATGAAAAAAAAAATTTTTGTTACAAAAAATTAATTTGGGTAGGGCCAACCACATGACTGAGCCGTACGGCGTGGTAGCTCCTGGGTTCGGCTCTTCTCGGTAATGCTCGGTTCTCGTCGATAGATTTATAATAGTAGTATAGATTATAACGGCAATTATAGTTCCAATTGCCATTTTAAAATTAAAAATAAGCAGACGGATCGGATATAAAGAAACAATCTGAGATTCAAAAAAGAGATTGAATACAATCCTTCTGATGGGGGAAAAGGGAAGGAAACATGAATCAAAAAACAATATAAAATGAGTTATGAAATTGTAATTTTTTTTTAATTTGTTTTGTTTTTGTTTTATTGAAATACTTTCTTTAATCCCATTTTTCAACCATCTTAATATACTCGTAAATCATAACGATTTTCCGTCTGATTTTTCAATCTATTATTTATGAATTTAAATCTTTATTTAAATATTTTTAATTACTTAATTAAATTTATTATCTGTATTTATAATGACTATTTTATTGTATTAATTTCATTATATCATACCATGTCCTTGTTATTATACATAATTATAATTATAACTTATTTTATATTGTTTTTTGAATCATGCTTCCTTCCCTTCCCCCCTATTAATAGTGTGTTGGACCTCTCAGAATGCCAGATTCGTTGATGTTTATGTTTACTGCTCCGCTCCTATTTATCGTAGCATGATGTTATATAGCCTATAACCTTTCTTTATAAGCAGGCTCTCTAACGCAAAAAGAATTTTTCAAATCGGACTGGAAGTTCCTGAGATTAGCGCATTCAAACACACAAAATCTTCTGCTTTATAATAGTAGTATAGACTAGCGAAATCCCGATCTTCGCTCTGGTTACAAAAAACAACAATCCTGATGTGAATAATAAAGAAATTGCAATTGCGAGATCACTTCGAAGGAGACATGAGTCAAAAATTTTTGAATCTATTACTTGTGAATTCAAACCTTTATTTTAAAAATTATAATCATTTATTTAAATTTACTTTGTATATTTTTAATGACTATTTAATTGTAATAATTTCATTTAAAAAACCATGTTCTTGTAATTATAAATAATATAACTCATTTTATATTGCTTTTTGACTCACGTTTCCTTCTCCTTCCCCCATCAATAATGTATTCGACCTCTTTTTTGAATCTCAGATTATTTATTTATTTCTGTTCTGTCTGTTTATTTGTAACTTAAAAATGGCAATTAAAACTAAAATTGCCGAAACATTGCGTTATATTTTAAATACCGCTATGTTATTTATTGAATCAAAGTTTGTGTAATTTTTTATTATCTGAATGGATTTAGTTCCAATTATTGCAGAACAATATTTGTTTTCATTGTCACCACTAGATATATATTTGGCGATATTTGACGAATTTCACCCATTTTCAACCCCTGGGGGGGGGGGTTAGGTTCCAAGGCAGCCAGTTTTTTCCTTAGGTTCCTAAAGAGTAATTTTGCAAAGTTTGGCCCAGATAGATCAAATGGTCTAGGAGTGTATAGGGAACAAACAAACAAACAAACATCCTCCTTTCTATATATATATATTGCATATTACTTATCTTTACATTATTTCTAATTGAATTTATATGGTTGTAAAGTTAACCTTTTATAATTAAGATACGCAGACGATATTTAATTAATTTGGGAAGGAACTGATAAACAATTATCTAAATTTTAAAACTGTATAAATTCAATTAATAATAATTTGAAATTTACATATGAAAAAGAAAACAGTTTATCTTTCTTAGATCTATTATCAAGTAATGAAAACACAAACAGACCAGGTAACTACTAATAAGAAAATTTTTTTAAATGATTAAATTTAAAATTTCTAATTCCTTTACCAAATTCTCAAATTTCTTCATTTTCCTTTTTTTTTTATTATTTCTACATAGCTAAAGAACTTAATTCAAAAAGCATGTATTTCTTCAATATAATTATGTATTTATAATATATACCTTTCAATCAATAATCTTCTTATACTGTTATATCGATTGATTTTTTTAAGTTCATGTTGGAAGATACTTCTGTGTACCCTTTATCTCACATCTTCATGTACTCGAGAGGTCCTCTGAAGAAAGGACGAATGTATCAATATCAGTTGACAACAACAGAGGTGAGACATTCTTAAATACAAAAAAATAAGAAACAAAAACTCTACACAAAATCTTAACTATTTTTTAATTTCATTTCTTAGTTTAAAAGTAAAAGTTTTCCCAATAAACCCTGTGAGAAGAACATTGTGTCCTTTAAACAATGCTGGGATAATTTTGTAAATGAGGAAATGATTAAAATAACAGGAAGCGAGTAAGTTCACTTCTTTGTAAGACATTCTTAAGATTAAAATATTCAGATTAATGTTTTTTGGAAAACATTTTTCAATATTCAACTTAAATTTTATTATTAAAGCTTGGTTTATCTATAAAAAGTTTTAATTGATTCCAAAACAATCGTTAAGTATATAGTTTTTGAGTTTTAGTCTCTTTGCATTTCTAAAGTAAGGTGGAGTGGGGTAAGATACTTACTTACTTACTTCTTTTCCAAATTTGTTGTATTTATTATAAATATTATGCTAATTTAAGGTTTAATTATTTGAATGAACTTCTTTTTTCCATGCAAGTAAAAACCATTCAATCTTTATAAATGTGTACTTACTTATTTACTAACTTTTTAACTACGCAACTTATTTTAATGCAGAAAAAAGCATTTTATAAATGGCTTACGAATAATTCCGATTTTGCTCCACATAGGAAGATAGAGTTCAATACGTTTTAAACAGCTGTTTACGAACTTGACCCGTACATGGGGCAAGTTCGGAGTAATTGTCAATTTTTACTATTTTCTATAAAAATTAAAATTTACAATGTAAATTGGTGTTTTTGTCAATACAAATTAAAGAGTATTAATTCAACTACAGGTTGGTATCAGTGTATGTTAAATATTTTAAAAGGATTTAAAAAATAAAAGGTTAAAAACTCAAACTTAGCAAAAACCGGTCCAAACTTACCCCATTCCACCTTAAATAAAATGAAATTTTCATATAGTAGTAATTAATCAACGATTGAAGAAAAAAGATAGATAGATTTTTGTTTTTTACAATCTGAAGGAGAGTTGATACCTTCTTAATTTAATTCAAACACTATCTTTTGACTTTGTCTCTTTTCTCCTCTGAAATCGGCAGCTATATCAGATCAGTTAATTGTAAATTCTTCAATTATCTTCTAGAGAATCTATCTACTCTATGAAGTTTTCCGAAATAATCAAAAAACAAAGCAACAAACAAATAACACAACTACATTTTTTCTTTACTGAAACGACTGAGGTTTGAGCAGAGTAATGATCAAATTCTCACTAGACGACTTCTTTACAGACAGCAGCTGATAATTAAATAGAGAGAGAAATTCACCAACGGACAATAAATATGCCTTCGCACATTGAGCCAATATCAACGGGAATTCTGAACAGCTGTTTCATCCTTATTAGAAATCATCAGCTGAATATACCCTTGATGTTTGGCTCAGTTGCGCGAAAGCTTTTTTTATCTCGGCGGCCCATTCCCGGGATCGAGAATGCTTTTAGTTATAGCTTTTGCGCAACTGAGCCAAGCATCAAGGGTAAATTCTGCTGATGATTCCTAATAAGGATGAAACAGCTGTTCCGAATTGCCGTTGATGTTGGCTCAATGTGCGAAGGCATATTTATTGTCCGTTGATGAATTTCTCTCTCTATTTATGAATAATTACGGACGTTAAACTTGCTTTCACAGCAACTGATAATTGTTTCTCTTTTATTTAGATTGCCTTTCGTATTCGACGGGAAAGGGTATGATTTACTTATGCAGAAATATAAAAACCTAACTAAGATATACAGTTCAATGTGGGATTCCAAAAATTCTAAGTGCTTGGAAATCTGTGATGATGTTCAGTTCCACCTGATGCAATTGCAAGACGATGCTCTGGATGAAAGTCAAGAAGATGATCTAGAATTTCGTATGGATCTAAGTGAAAACATTAAGCAAATTGTAACGAAAGATTTTGGTTATACACTCTCTGAGATGCTGAGTGATATTGGCGGAAGTCTAGGTCTTTTTCTTGGATGCTCAGTATTGACATTTATAGAAATTCTGCAAAAGATTAGTTTTCGAGTTTGGCTTAAAGCAAACAACCATTAAATGGCAGTAAAGATGAGACGGATATGAATACCGCGCATGAATGAATAGAGGAATCTTGTTAAGTTGCTTTTACATAATCATTTTTACAAACTAATTGACTTCTCTGGGACTAGACCATTCCTCAAACCGGTATCGAATATACAGCGTCAAAAGATGGCATGTCATTAGACTATCGCTGTTGACTAAAACGGTATTGGTGTATTGTTCCAAATGGGATCGTCGATTGTCAGTTCCCAAATGTCATTGCCGTACAGCTTGATTTTTCATTTATTTCTAATGTAGCTAGAAAACGAACGAGTTAGTCATATTAATATCACTTTCTTATTTTTTAGGTAAATTTTGGTTTTTATGTATAAAATAGAAAATAAAGTTTCAAAATAGTATATAATAAAACTAGTATTTATTGGTTTTTTTTCCCTTCAATTTCAATTTAACTTAAATGTATGAAGAAGTGATAGGAGATAATGTTTACTTTAAATGTACTTATTTTCACTTAAATATACTCGTATTTGGATTGCCTTATTATCTAAGCTTTATTTTTTTAAAAGAAATTTTTTGAGGATCTCATATGGGTTGGAGGATAATAGGATTCCCGCGTGTGTGAGTGTGTATATGCGTAACGTTTTCCCAGTCCAAACCGGAAGTTGGAGCTCCTTGAATCTTATCTCATTGGATTCCCCAAGGTCTTTAGGTTTGAGGTCGTATTTCGTTAAAATTTGGTACGTGCCTATTTAACTATAAAACTTCAAAAAAGAGTACGATTACTTTATCTCCCCTCCCCCCTCAAATCCCGTAAACAATGCCCTCACTTAAATGGCTGGACTGAATTCATTACAATTTGCTTCACTGCTAATTTAAGATCCAATTTAAAATATAAGAATTATTTAATAAATCCCCATAAAGAACCCATGTAAACAATCAATTTCTATCCTATTTCTATCAGGATTTCACTGTCTTAAACGATGAATGTTAAATTCTCAATCCCTTTCCCAGTAATTGATATGATGAAAATTAATCCAACTTATACAATTCAAGTAAATAATAGATTTTATTTAATTTTTTCTTCGGAAAATGGGAAGCTTGTATTCAATAGGTTTATAATTGGACTATAAACATAGGATTCGGTTTGTTTGTTTTTTAGATCAAAGAAAAAAAGAAACGTCTTAAGGAAAATAGACATTCAGTTCATTCGACTTTCGTATATATTTTAAAAATAATTCTAACAACAATTTATTACAATTTTAATAATCAGCTACTACTCATCTTAAAGTTAAAGTTGCGATCAGGCCCAGAGGACCGCGCAATGCAGCTGGAGGGCAGGCTCCAGTATTCAGAACCTACGGGACAAAGTTGAGGACGGGGGGTCGGCCCGTCGCTCGCCCGCCTTTAACTCCCGGGAAAGAAACCCGGTACCCATTCTATAGAGGGCTGGGTTGACCCTAGGGCCCGTGTGGAGGAGAAAGAAGCATTGAAAAATTCCCGTCCTCCGCCGAGGCCGGGAATCGAACCCGCTACCTCCAACCCGCTGCCAAGCGCCCTTACCCACTCGGCTACCGGGCCCACACTACTCATCTACCCCTAAGTTTTATTGTTTTGTTTTGTTTTTTGATTTTGTTTTTTTTTGTTTTTTTTTTTACAGAAATTCACAAAAATTACTGTGTTTTATGCGAATGAAAAGGTTTTCATTAGTAGTAGGTGTACATAAACTTACACTCACCTCCTCAACTCAAAAGAAATAAATACGATATTCATACAGACATGGCGAATTTTCGGAATTTATTCGTTAATTCCTTTTTCTAGCCTAATGACTCAAAACTGGAAAACAAAGGATGTGCATGAATACAAAACAAGTAAAGGAACAAATGTATCACATAGATTGAATTAATATATACAAAGCCAATTCACGAATACAAAACAAAGTAAAGGAACAAATGTATGATATAGATTGAATAATAAATACAAAGCCAATTTCATCAAAAGAAAACATAATCGTTTGAACAATATTACATGATTAAATACTAAAGATTGTTGATAACAAATAACAAGCGAGAATATAAAAACAAAGGAAAAAAATTATAATTATAACAAATAAATCACATGGTAATAATGAAAAAATCAACATAAAGCTAATTCATTAAACGAAGCATAATTGTCTGAACAATCAAAATTTGATAAATCCCCAATTAACGAAATAAATCTATTATCTAATTTTGCTCCATCACTGCGGTTAAGATTCCTCCCTCTAGTGTTTCGAATGATAATGCTTTCGATAATTTTCCGGACTTTGGATTCCTTTTCTGTGTGCATAGTAGGTGTATTAGTTTGGTTTTGGAAGAGCTTATCGACACATCAATTGATTTTTTTCCTGAGTTGTTTTAATAACTTAATGACAAACTTAATGAATATTTTTTTCCTTACATGACAAGAATTATTGCTGTGTGAAAAGTGAATTCATAAATTATTGAGGCTTTGAAAGCCATTTTCTCATAATAATTGTTGGATTTATATAAGAATAATTGTCACTGAGGTTCCACACAATAAATTTCTAAACGGCATTTAATTGATTTACTTGCCCGTACTAGTTTAGCAGAGTATATTCAGTCTTTAAGAGTAAGGAGAAAATGAAAAGCAAAACTGATATAAACTTAACTTGTTTTATAAGCATTAAACATTTACAAAATGTGAAACGGTTGTTTCAAATATTCTAAGATTCTATCAAATGGATTTCAATCAATCAAAGTTCTTTACTGTAAAACTTAAAGTTCCTTTAAATCTTCTTAACTTTAACTTTTAAATAACAACATGGATAAATGGTTTCTCATCATATGTGATATTAACTAAAGTTTAATATAATGTATAAGTATATTAATACATTGAACTTTCTTATATCTCATATGTCTTTATACTTGTATTAAATGGCTTTCAATAACGTTCACCGTATGTGCGCTAACAGTATTGAGTTGTATGAATGTTTAGGTTAACTTGATTTCACTGATCCTATGTTGACTTATCATTCTAGTAATAAAGTCATTACCTAACACTTCAAATAGTCTTTTATCACAACTTGGATACTTCAATTGAACAATCTTTGATATCGTTGAATTAATCTTTAAAATAAAACTCTTGCTAATTATCACAAATGTTCTTGTATGAATACTTTAATCATTTCAGATCAACAGTTCTTTAACTTTAGTTGAATCTATCCTACATTTGTATTAAGTCGAATTCCCTTGACTTTGATAAATCCTAGCAATCATGATTTTACTAATGATTAATAACTTTATAGTATCTGTAATTCACGAACATCATATTCATTTATTTGTAGTGTTTTCTCTGTAAAGTTCATTGACATTTATTCAGCCTTGTCCTAAAACTTTATTTATGTGATCGAAATTCTAACTTTGGCTTTTTTCCAAATTCTTGATGGGCGAAGTAAAATAGAAATTCTACTTACAAAAGTTCAGCAACAATCCATCAATTTCTCGTCAATCCCTGTTAAACGTCGAAGATAATACCTTGGCAAAATTCCCCTTTGGTCAACCAGTCTTCGTATACGGGATTCCATCCTTTTGGGCCGAGGCCGTTTTCTTGGAATTAATTTAACTCTACTATTAATTCTTACTTAATTAATGCTTAAGGCCATTTGCCTTTAATTGAACACAAAATTAGTTTTAATCTCAAATCTAATCTGTTGCACAAACGGACAGGAACACATCTGATTCCTATTTTTAAAACCTTAGCATCGTTGCTATTTGGTCTTTCATCGTCACGCCATTTTTTTACGATCTTCTACTATTAACCATTAACAATTGAACGTCCGCGTTCATGCTGTGTTCAACACATCCATTGTGTTCTCACGTGCTTACACACAACAAAAGAACATACTCTTAACTTTCGGTTTCAATGAAAATAAAAATATAAATATTTCAAAGCCCTGATGTTAGTTTTAATTTAATTTTATCAGTGATTAAAAATTGAATTTCTCACAAAACTCCCTGTGCTTTGAACATATTTAACTCATTACTTCAATCCTAGTAGTTCTTTGAATTTATTTAACTTCGTAGCTGTCAAAGGCTTTGTTAATCCATCGGCAGTGTTCTTCGTGGATTCAACATATTCCAAGATTATCTCTCCGTTATCAACAGCTTCCTTTACGATGTGAAATTTTATGTCTATGTGTCTGCTTCGATTCTTATTAATAACACTTGAGGCTAGTTTTATAGCAGCTTGATTGTCGCATAATATCATATTAGGATCAGTCACATATTTCTCTTCTCTGATCTCTAATAGTACATTTCTCAATGACCTTAATTCGTTCACAGCTAGAGCTAGTGCAATGTACTTCGATTCTTGACTCGAATTCGCTACGACTTGTTGCTTTCTCGTTGCCCAGTGAATAGCCCCGTTGCTAAGTGTGTTCACGCATCCTGAAGTTGACTTGCGGTCAGTTGGGTCAACGTTTTCATCTGATCTTCAGATCTTGTGTATCTCAACTTTAATTCTTTGGATCCTTGAAGGTATCTTAACACACGCTTCATGTGTATCCTATCTGCTTCTGTAGGATTTGTCAGATTCCTTGACAATTGGTTTACCGCATAATTAATGTCGGGTCTACTGGTGTTTCGTAAATATTTGAGACTCCCTGTGATGCTTCTATAAGTAGTTTGTTCTTGCCGATCTAACTCTTTACTTGGTTCGCGTGAATCTTTTCTGTCATCTTCTAAAGGTGTAGAGACATTTTTACATTCTTGCATTTGATTTGCGCTTAACAAATCAGTAATAAACTTGTTTTGACTTATCTCCATGGTTCCCACCTTTTGATTGTAGATAATGCCCATGCCAAGAAATTCCTTGATGTTTCCCAACTTCTTTATCTTGTATATAGATTCTAATCTCTCTAGTGTGACTTTGACATCTTCCTCGTTTTTCCCTAGAATTAGGATGTCATCTATGTATACTATTAGAATGACTTTAGAGGTTCCTTTGATGTTGATGTATACACATGGTTCAGATTTAAGAGCCTTGAATCCGATTTTGGACAGTTTATCACGTATCTCTTTAAACCATTGTCGTCCCGCTTGTTTTAAGCCATATAAAGCCTTTTGGAGTTTTACGCCTTCGTATTTCACTTTATCACAGACGACTCCCTCTGGTAACGACAAGTAAATTTCTTCATCCACTTTCCCGTAAAGGTATGCGGTATTGACATCACATTGCTGTATGAACCAGCACTGGTCAGTAGCAACAGCTAGAATTAGTCTGATATTACTCATGCTAGGTGTCGGAGCATATGTCTGATTGTAGTCTAAATACCTTCTTTGTGTATAACCGTTCACGACAAGTCTGGCCTTGAATTTCATGATGATGATGAAAAGAGCGTATGATGTATGTTCGAATTATAATCTATTACAGCAAGAGATATGTAATATAGTCCAAATATTTAGGTACAATGGCTTTCCTTGTGAAGTATTGGATAAATACTTAATAAGGTTCTTCAGAAACAGGCAAAAAAATAAAAATAAAAAAAAACCGGGAAAATATTCTACACAAATAAAAACACAACAAGATAATATCATGGTTAAACATAAGTATGTGTCAATCACATATGATAAAGATATGATGAATAAATTAAAGCCGGTTTTAGCTAAAGGTAATATAAAAATAGCATGTAAACCCCGTAATAAGATCATGACAATATTAAATCATAAAACTAAAACTAAGAATCACAATGAACACACAGGGTACAGTGTATGGTTTATACTGCGACTCTAACAGTACTCACCATAGTGATTGCCTTTATGTGGGTCAAACGAAACGAAAGTTGGATGCCCGCATAAAGGAGCATATAAACGCAGTAAAAACTAAAAATAAACTATATCATACGGCTAATCACTGTAATCAAAAAGGACACAGTCTCAACAATAAAGATGTGATTATCATGGTAAGATATAAAAACGAATATATGAGGAAATTTTATGAGTCTGCCATGATCAGAAAGACTAAGTGTTATAATCAAGATCTATCAACGCGTAATGTGTTAGAATATGGGATGTGATGTAATATTAATTAAAAAAAAAAAAAAATCCGATAACACAAAAAGCTGAAGCGCTTTAAATTACTTTCATAAATTTGACACCAGGGGTTTATCAAATCTCGGAACTTCCGGAATTCACTTTTATTAGAAAATATAAATAGATTAATTGAAAAAATACTAAATCAAATTTTCAATAATTATAAGTTTTATACTGATAAACAAAAAAAAGATATTAGAATTTTTTATAACATTATGTTACCTAATGAAAAAATTATGTACATTATTATTTTAAAGAACTTCTATTATATGTCAAATAAATTAAAAAATAATGTAAATGAATTAAATACTAGAAATGTTTGGAATAATCTAATTCGTTTTGATCCTCCAAAAAATAATTTTGGTATGAGAGACAAAAATAGATTGTTATTTAAAATTTTTAAACAATTAGACTTAGAAGTTTTTCAAATTAATACTTATAAACATTTAAAAAGGGAAATTATAAGTAGCATAATAAATAAAAAAATAACTTGGCAACCTTAAATATATGTTGTAATGAATTATATTTATAAATAGTACTTACTTTAATTTTGTTTTCTTTTTGGAATTAGTATATGTATGTTAATTTTCACAATACTAATGTAAAATCTTGGACTTACTAATTTTGTATATATATATATAAATGTTAATATCTGTGTTTTTTCAGCACCTGCACCACAGGATTTCTTTGAAAACCTAGCAGGACTGTATTGTTCAAAATTTAGAAATAAAAAAAAAAAAAAATTCTTACTTTGACGATCAACTAATCAACATTTTAGGGGTTATAGGGGGTCTTGTTTTAATTTTTAATCTTTTTAGTATTGAGCATTTGAGAAAAAAAACCATACGTCATGCAGTTTTATATTATTTATTCTATTTTAGAATTGATTTGTGTCGATTAAGTAGACTTTTATCAATACATATGTAATTAATTTAGGGCAACAAGTTATTGTTAGGAAACACTTTAACTGTTAGAAGTGACTTCTTAAGATAATGCAGGTAAATAGTGATGTAATATAGTTAATTATTACAAGTTAAATATTTTTCTGCTATATACTTATCAGTTTCATGTTTTATATGCTACGTTTTATTTGATTGTTTGTTCAGTGTATATACATCCAGATCCTTTTTCTTATGTTTATTGTTGTTAGTTCTGATTTTACTCTCGCTTAATAAATAAATAAATTTCATACATACATTATTTGTATATAATAATAATATTTGATTAAGAAGAATTAAATTAAGAAAATATATATATATTTTTTTTTATTTTCTTCGTTTGGTAATTTATGCCATTATACAACATACAGCCGTTCAGTTGTTTCTATATTTTACTGACAATTGTAGGGTAATTGATGGTTAATGATTAGAATATTTAGCCTTATTAGATCAGAACATAAAAAGACATATATTCTCGGGGAATGATTTTTAAACATCATATTTAACCTAACATGCATTATTGTAATTCGCTCATTAAATATTAAAGTGTCCCTCTACAGGCTGGCGCAGCTTAGCCGCAGCTGCTTTTGCGCCATAAAACACCAAGCCACCACCACCACCCTCTACAGGCCTGGACTTTGGATCGCGGGAAGTCAGACTCCCAGCGTTTCGTGACTAACGGGACGAAATTGAGGTCGCGTGGTCAGCCCGACGCCCGCCTGCCTTTAACTCCCGGGAAAGAAACCCGGTACTCATTCTACAGAGGGCTGGGTAGACTCTAGGACCCGTTTGGAAGTGAAAGGAGCTTGGAAAAATCCCCACTCTCCGCCGAGGCCTGGAATCGAACCCGCACCTCCAACTCGCAGCCAAGCGCCCTGACCACTCGACTACAGGGCCCACTCATTAAATATATAATTTTATATTTACATAATTGAATTGCCATTCTATCATCTAGAAATAAATCTACACAAAAGTAGAATAATAAGTAAATAAAACCTATTTATCATAGCTTAATAGATTTTATTTACTTAATTATTTGTGTGTGTGGGTGTTCTCTGTGTTTCCCTTTCCTAATAAAGGTAATGGCTCTAAAAATCAATGTTGCATTACCAAAGCTAAATTGTTAATTGTGGCTCTCTGTTTTATATTATTATTATTTTTATTGTAATGCTATTTATGATAAAAACATACTATATACATTACATATAATTCAAGACATATATAAATTTTTTGGGTTTTTGAGCAATAAATTTGCATACTAATAATGTAATGTAATGTAATGTAATGTAAAAGATGGGTGGTAAATTTATACCTAGCACCGCGACCTAAGGTCTATTGTACATTCCCCAACCTTAATCCCCAAAAAGACCAGTAGCTACGGCAAATGCCAGTAGTTTGTTTATAGGGACCTTAATCAAATCCTTTGGTTCTAAGAAGAAAGATCCTAGGATTTTGTGTCTTAGCGCTGTGTAATATTCACAGTTACATAAGATGTGTGAGGAAGTCTCATCTTCTGAATCACATCTCCTACAGACTGGGTTGTCTTTTATGTTCAAAAGCCATAAATGCTTATTGAGACGACAATGCCCAGTAAGTAGACCAACAACAATACCAAGTTCCTTTTTCCGTAACATTATAAGTTCGGAGGAACGTTTATTGTTTGGTCCTTGAATTAGCATCTTGGCTTGTCTTTTGCATACTAATATAAAATCGTCATGATAATGATGGGTTTTGGCCTTTAGATCCTTTATCTATGGGAAATTATCCCATAGTTTTCGAGGATAGTGATTTTAAAATTTCAACACCTTACTCTCAAGCTCATTAATTATACTTTACCAATAAACTTTACTTAACTTCATAAAAATCTCTCCATTACAATATTT
>JAFIDM010128906.1:0-33475 GCA_023159025.1 Thereuonema tuberculata
AATGGGTAATTGACATCGGCAAAGGCCAAACAAGGCCCTCGTCATCCTACCCACCCCTCCCGACTCAATAACGGAAGAGATGGCACTAAGTCATTGGTCTAATCAATCCCCTACGAATTCATCATTCGTGACACGAGGTGAGAACAAGAAGACAACTGACCCACTACATTTGGATACAAAGGGGGTCGCGACATCATTGCACTAAGACGCTCCTTCAGAGAATCACACTCTTATCTGAGGTTAGACATCCGGTAATGGATGAGATAGTGGTAAGAACAAGGATGTTTGCCTACTTTCTTCAAGATGGCTATCTCTTTAAAAATCCTTTAATTACCTTTTTTTTTAAAATCGTGAAAACAATAAAAACTAAAGCCCAAATTCATATATTCTAATTATAATATTATCTACTAAATACAAACAGTAAAAATTCTCCATTTTTTTAAAGTTAAACTCACAACTATTCGTATTAATTGTCTAATCGGATTGAATCGAATAAAATCTCGAGCATTGGATTAAGGATTTGATAATCTTTCTGTACTATAAATGAAATATTAATAGAAATAGGATAGAATTCCATTGTTTCAGATTCCGGTGCTTTTCCAAGGGAAATTTTTTTGTCGTCTTCTCGCGCTACTTTTGGGCCAAGGAGTCTTTTGGAAAAATATTTCAAATTTAAAAGTTAGACTATCCCTAGTCCTCGAATATGCATACCAAG
This sequence comes from Thereuonema tuberculata, assembly GCA_023159025.1. Classification (NCBI taxonomy): domain Eukaryota; kingdom Metazoa; phylum Arthropoda; class Chilopoda; order Scutigeromorpha; family Scutigeridae; genus Thereuonema; species Thereuonema tuberculata. The sequence goes on from JAFIDM010128906.1 coordinate 716, forward strand.
TTATAAGAAGACCCATCCAGTGGTTCACAAGTTACTATAGGCATTGACACACAAACAGACTGAATAGTTTCACTTAATAGCGCTCTGTAGAATTGACTGATCGATTTAGATGTTATCAAAAGTTTCACAAAAATTCACCCAATTGTAAATGGACAGATCAACGGAATGTAACACAAGCTTTTAATTTCTGTGAACGCCTTTATAAAAAACTATTAAAAAGATGTGCCTGTGACAAGAAATTATGCGAAAACAAAGCAATAACGCACACTACATTTAAGAGAGAAAAATTATCAGTCGTTTATGTACGGAGCAGAAACACAGGAATGCAATTCAGATAGTAAGAGACAAGAAGAAATTTAGAAACATGCGTGTTAGGAATTACAAGACGAAATATGGCTGATATTGAATTCGCTCTTAAGAAACCTCAAACGGAATTGGGCAGGACACCTAACAAGAGGAACTGGTCGTAAAAGAGACACTACAAATATATATAGGAGAAGAACAAGAGGCAAAGAAAACTTCCACGACATAGATGGGCGGATGAAATTAAAAGTTTTATTAGGAGCCGATTAGGAAAAAAAGTAAAAAAAAAAAAAGTATTTCCACGGAAAGAATTAGAAAGAACGTGACAGAGAGAAAAAATTCAATCTCCAGTGAAGTGAAAATAGCGGAAAATGATGATGACAATGATATAAAATAACAGGAAGAAAAAAAAAAACTCAAAAGAAAAAGAAATTCCTTCGCTAACCCACATCTCTGTAAATTCCTTCCCATTTAGAGCTCTAATCCGCACTGACTGAGGTGGGAGATAGAAAGAGGAGCCTGCTTCGAATGTCACCGCTCATCAATATCTAATCCCGTCAACCCTAACCCGAATCCCGCGGTGCGACACATGAGATGGCAGATTGGGTGCCGTGCTCGGCAATCAGATAAGCCCTTCCTCCCCCAACTCCCTCATACCACTTGCCAGAGAAGCCTCGATAACACAAATGGAAACGGACAATGCTCCTACACAAAAAAAATAATCTCACATACACACAAATCTTAATAAAACAAATCTCGTAATAAATCAGTATCACCCCTGTTTGGTTATAATCGAAATGCCCTAATAATAACAAGTTGAAAACGTTTTCCCGCCAATCGGCTCCATATCCGAACAGATCGGCGCTTTAAAATTAGTCAATATCTTTTTTGACAGGTGTCTTTCCCGTGTATTTCAACGGTAATGATTTACACAGATTCATCCGCAATGCGTTTGAGATTGCAATGAAATTAGTTATCGATTGCCTAAGGAATCGAAACGCAATTACGTCGAAAATGTCCATAAAGAACTTTCCTTCGAATATTGGGACTGAAAGGCATTTAGAAAGTTCGAAACAACTTTAACTTTTAATTAAAAATATTATTTCTGAAGAGAAGGAAAAAAAAAAAAGATTTTTAGTCATGAAAAATAACAAAAATAAAAAGCCTGTATTTCTATTCCAATTCTAACATCTGCTGAATATGTCCATTAAAAATTTTCCGTTGTTCGAAAAATGATTAAATCGCATCATTTACTTGAATAATCGGATCAAATCGCGCTAATATTTAACATTCACTGTTTAAGACAGAGGTGCATAACCCGTGGCCCTCGGGCCGCATGCGGCTCGATAGTGCCAAACTTAAAATTAGAGCCTTTACATTACTGCCAACAGATACATTGAAAAATGTCATAACTTGTAATAGCAACTGTCTCAGACTTTACTATTGGAATGTTGGTATGAAAAACTATCGCATTATTTGATAATATATTTGAACTTATGTAAATTACATTTATTATTAATTATTATTATAAATTGCACTGCCACATCATTAGTAAGACATTTATCTAAATTACATGTATTATGAATAATTATTATTATAAATGACATTATCAAATCATTAATTAGTAAGACATTTATGTAAATTATATGTATTATTAATAATTGTTATTATAAATGACACCATAAAATTATTAATTGGTAAAATATAGTAAGAGTTGTGGAGGTTGGAAAGCTGTGTCCCCCCCCCCCCCCCAGAACTTTTATAAAAATATTGGCCCTCAGACTTCTTAAGGTTGTGCACCCATGGTTTAAGACAATGATATCTTAACAGAAATAGAACAGAAACCCATTGTTTTTTTATGGGAATTTTTGTCGCCTTCTAGTGCTGATTTCTCATCAAGACCCATTTGAAAACAATTTCAAATACACAAGGTTAAAATACGTCATCACACGTGAATTAAAAAACAAAATCATCGTTCACAATAACATCCATGATTGGTAGCAGCACATCAGAACATCATTGCTGAGCTTTCCATTGTTCCATTCGTAATACCATTGGCTTTGAACTTTTAATTGGTCTATCGACGAGGCCACTATTCCGGAAGAAATTTAAACAGAGGAACCGAATCAAAGCAACCATAACCTGACAGAGTGCAACAGAAGCACGTGAAACCGGTCGTTTTAAAGTTGGATTATTATTTTTTTTTTTAATTTACTTATGGTGACTTTATTGTAACTTTTAAACTTTCTACACGCGTAAAATTGTACCTTGAATATATTCAAATATAAAAGTTGGATCATCTCTAATCCTCAATATGCATATCAAGTTTCAAGAGGACCCATGCAACCGTTCAAAAGATAGGGATCGGCGGAGAGGGGAAACACACGCACTCACACATCGATTGACTGATTTCACAAGCTTCATTTTCTATTGGAAACTAAAAAAATTAATTATTCAGATTTGATTTATTTACTCCTAACAGCTGTTTCAATAATACTATCTCTTAACCAAGTGGCTATTTGAAATTTAAGCTGTTTCAACGCTTGTCTTTGCATCTATGTTAATATTTATTCTGCTTGCCTGTTAAACAAACAAAAATCCATGCTTTAAAATTTTAAATTCCGTAAAAAAAAGGCTAGGGTTACATTGTGAAATTAGAATTGATTTTAATAATTCGATAACAAAGCGAACTGAATTGGCTTTTGTCAACGAAATTATTAACGACAGACGACAACTGAAATAAAGATGACCTCATGTAAAATAGCTTTTCCAGTAGAATTTTGTTGGTATTGAAAGAAAACAATATCCATTGTATACTAAAAACATGATATCCGATAAACTTAGTAATAAAATTAAATTGTAGAAATCTATGTCTATTAATAATAATAAAAAAAAAAGTAGGGAAAGTGATTAGTAAACCAATCACAATGCTTCGCAGCGTCTTCTGATAAGAAAATATAATTGATATTGATTTAATTTCCTTATTATAAATGTGATTGTTGCGAATGCAAAAGGCGCAATTGTTGCAATTATTGTGATTGTTATAGAGCTGTATTATAAATGTAATTCTTGCGCATGCAAAGCACGCAATTGTTGCGATTGTTGTTCATTGCATTGTTTTGATTGTTGTGCGTTGCATTGTGGGATACAGTTCTGAAGACTAAGACTGTGTGCGTGCGTATATCAGCAATAATGGAATTTTGCAATAAGTGAGTTTGTTGCGCAATCAAAACAATATCGAAATTCATTTGTAGCAGTCGGAAATTTGCGCAGTTATGCTTTAGAATTTAAACATTTATTTTTAGCTTTAGTTTACTTGTTGTAACTTTTTTTTAATCCCGTTACGTATGCGAGGCTTGCAGAGCGAAACGACGGGCAGCCGTCTAGTTATCGTATTAAATGACAGATAAACTTATACAAATATTTATATTATACTAGAATTATTAGCTCTTGATTGGGAATTATTTACTTTTAATTAATAAAGAATATTAATATCCTTAATTCAATATTATTAGTTAGCTTTGTCCCTCTTCATAATTCAACAGGATTTATTATATTATTTTTAGAGTAGTTTCGCTGCAATACTCTCGAGAGCAGCAGTAAAGAACTCCATTTGCTTACACTGCAACAAGTACTGTTTGTCCACGATCAGTTGAGCCTTGGCCACGCCTAAGTCACGTGGTAGGCGAAGAGTTCAAGAAGTGATTTGAGGGGTCAGTGTGATAGTTTTCCATTTTCAGGGGAAATGCACAGATTTTGTTTCTTGGTTATAACAGAGGAATTGATGATATAAAATACGACATTATATATCTATATTTCCTACATATAATAATAACTAGGTTATATTTTAATTGTAACGATATATAAAACTGATTTGCTGTTGAAGAACTGTTATATTTATACTGTTTCTTATTCATTTAAATTATGAAAATCGTAATTATATATAAATTATATTAATTAATGTAAGTAATAAATATATACACTTCATGGTAATAATGTTTTATTTAACAATTAATTGCTGACAGTTAAAAAAAAAAGCAAAACTTGTTTAAAAACAATTCCGTAAAGTTCCACAGAACATTTACAAATATCCAAATTAAGAACATTGGCACTTGTACTAAAAGATTAAAATTAGAATTAGATTGACAATAATAATAATAACTGCATGAATTACAATGCAAGTTTTGATATAATGGAAATGAAAACAAAACTAAAATAATGTAATATTGTTTGTAATAATAATAGTCAATCAAAACACCAAAATAAAATTGTTAGAATAAACAACAATATTGCAGGTGATGATTTAAATTTTTAATAATGAAAGATCGTAACTGTTTTTAACGAAATTACAAACACTAATTCTTGACTTTTTGCCAGAAATAAATGTAATCATCAATCAAAAAAATAAAAAAAAAAAAAAAAGCTTGTTTAAAAACAATCCCGTAAAGATCCTCAGAACATTTACAAATATACAAATTAAGACCATTGGCAATGTAGTTAAATATACTCAATATTCTCAAATTATAAATGTTATTCATAATTATTTTATAAATAATTTTTTTCTTTAATAGTAAATATTTAAAAATAATTTCCTAAGCTTGTTTTTTTTTTTTTTTTTTTTCCCAAATTTTTCTTTTCAACCCTCACCCCTATTGTGAAATGTCTTCTTCGTTTGAAGAGGCGTGGCTAAGGCTCAAATTATGCTAGACAAACAGTAGAACAATCCCAATTGAGGAATACAGTTCGGTGTTACTGTGAATGTGTATTATAAAATACGAGTTTCATTGGAAATAACTTTAATTTTTTTTAGTTAGTAAATTTGTTAATATTATAGTAGTTTGCAAAAAAGAAGAGTTCGCCATATATGGTCATTCCGTAGCGATCGATTTTGTCTGGAACAAACGTCACCATTCATGACGTCATCAACTTGAACTCCGAGCAGTCAGTCCAAGATGGTGTTTTGTTATCGCATAAGCGTGACCAAGACAAACTTTGCATAGCCAAGCAAGGGGAAAAGTGTGGAACGTTTGTAATTATTTTAATTTTAATTATTATTATTGTATTCGTAACTGTAGAAAATACAAAAGCCGAAAGGTTTTCGTAATGTTTATAAGATTCAGTTCCGGAGTTTAGCCGTAGATGGCGCTGTTACGTCCTGGAAACATCAATCTATAAGGAAATTACGTCATCAAAAGCTCCTCTTTATGAACTGAACTGTAGTTAATGTTAAAATCAAAGCTCTGTTATATACGACAATGTAAAGTCACAGCAGCAATGTTAATAATCAAGGTAGGAGATGTATTTCTTCAACAACTGATCTCCTTGAATGTAGACCGTAGAGAAGATGGGAATACAACGGACATGCGGATTTCGAAGAAGAAAAGAACATGGAAATATTACAGAAGGAAGCTTATGACAAGCCAGGAAGTTGTTGTATTTGGATATCGGTTGAATGAGAATATCAATGACGAAATTCCAGTAAGTGAAATATTATGAACTATTTTGAAAGCTGATGTGACAAGGGAACGTTAAAGATGAATTGTTTCACGTAGTGATGCAAATATTTACAGACATCTTCATTTAATTGTAATTATCCTAATTATCAAACTAGAATAAATTAAGTTAATATTTGCATAATTTGCCATTCAATAATTTACTGATTTCTACAAAAATTAAAAATACATTCTTAATTATTGTAGTTATACAAACCAGTAGTTATGGAGTCTTTCCCAGTTACAAATATTACATACAATGCTTTAACCATAACTATAAAAAAATCTTAGCAAACATAAAATACAAGCAGACGGAACGCCAATTTAATTTATTTATTATTTTTTTTTTACATCTAAAGGTTATGTAGCAGCGAAAACCACTTGAAATCATTCAACGCAAATGACTTTTCCTTTTTGTCATTGTTATATTTAAACCTAGGCTTATTTTAAAACCTATATCAGCTTTTTTAAATTTATTCATTTTTTTTAATTGAAAATCTTCTATTTTTCACACTACATTTATTGTATGGAATTGTGTTATTCTTATTTTCATTTTTTCAATTCATCTGTTATTGAAAAATAAGATATGAAACATTTTTGCTTAACTCCCAGTCTATCTTTACATTGTATTCTCCAATTTCTAACTGTTATAAATATATCTATGTTATTCTTAACTAACTTTTACTCATTCGTTTTCGGTTTTTATATTTGTTAAATTCTTTCCAGTGTTCAAATCACTTTAACTCTGGTGGTTTTGTTTTCCCTTCATTTGTACTTCACTGCTCTGTCTAAAGGTATCTAAATTGCCAGTTGCTATAACAGTTTAGATTCAAAGAGGCAGTGGCGTTCGGGCACGCCATGGAGCTGCGTGGAGCGTGGAGCTGCGGAATGTTTAGCCCAATATTGTACTTTACAATTACTTTATTAACCCTTGTTGTTAGAATGAAACAGAATCTAGTTTAAGTCTCTGTTTGTCTAAACTATCTGAGGCCCACAATTTAGCCTACATTAGAGCACTGTTGTGTGTGAATGATTATACAAGCACTCTTGCGGCTCACCAACGCCTTTCTCACAGCATATCAACGTGAAGCGACACCGATTGAGAAACTCTGCTATAATGGGAAGCAACTGGGTGTAAGACGACCGCTCAATTCTTAATCCATTTCCAATTTCAGCTTATCTTACTAATAAATAACCATCTCTCTTCATTTATTGCCACAGAAACAACACCAGTTCCTTCTTCCCTACACATTTCCGCTTCCTCAAGTCTCCAAATCGTTTTATGTGCATTAGATTGGCGGGTGTATCGTGTATTGGCCCAGTGTATGTGGTCTGCCAGCCTATTTTCCGATATTAATGGCCAAATTCCACAGCTTGGTTTATAGAAATCCCCCGCTAAGTCGCGCCGAAATCCCTCTCGCGCAGGCACCTCCCCCCCCCGTCAGATTAGGCCAAATTGCTTCAGTTTTCCGGCGACCGGTCTCTCGCTCAAGCAATTGGTTTACATGCCCCAGTAATTAGTAACCCCCCTTCCCTCCCTCTTTCTATTAACGCTTCGAGTGCACAATTCATCGTTTAAATCCCGTGAATTCTCGAAGACGATAACGAGACGTTAATCGCGATCTTTCATCCCTAAACTCCCTTCTCCCATCCTCCTCCTCACACTACTGGCCTTTTCAAAGCACAAGCATTTGCGGAGAACAACGCCGTTCCAAAATGCTTCACTCTCCCGACCCCCAGTTCAACGCTTTAAAATCAACCCACGATAATCAACATTTGAAACAGTAGTTTACAAACACACTGATGCATATTAGCCAATCAAGGGCTAAACAAGTTCCCTTTAAAGACTTATCAAAAAAAATCATTGCCAACCTTCAGTCTCTCTAAATACTTCAATATTACATAATTCGAAGTTACGTACAGTAGAGCCCCGATTATCCGCGAGTGCCATGAAAAATTTTTTTAATTACGAACCTCAAAGAAACCAATTTTAATCCAAGTCAACAACAGGGAAAGTACAATAGGTCCTACAGTCAGAAGGTCGAAAATTACTGACAGGTTTATTGTGCATCGTAATCTTTGATCAACGGCGACTTCTTAAAAGATGTTGGGAATGCAACGACATCTAGCTCTGTGATGGCGGAAGAACAGTTTATATGTCAACGGCAGCACAGAATAACTGGCAGGCAGAGGAACCAATTAATGGTCAATGGCTGGCAGACTGAGCCTAGTAAGATGGCTATTGGAAACGTAGAAAAGATTGAGGCCTTACCACGGAAACTTCCCTATAGTAAACCATGGAAACCATGGTCGCCGACCTCCTGGATGGAGATGGCACGTGAAGAAGAAGAATCCTATAGGCCATCTCGGAATTTGTGGATGAGTGGCAGGCTCTTGCTCTGCAGAAAGGTTTCTGCTGTACTGTACATATTTTAAAAATTTTGCATATTATATTTTTTGTATAATAAAACGTAGTTTTTATGCTGAAATATTTTTTTTTATATGTTTACACCTCATTTTTAGTCTTTTATCGGGTTATCCGCGATTTTTACTATCCGCGGTACCCTTGCCACCCAATTCCGCGGATAATCGGAGCTCTACTGTAATTGTATCGCTAACAAGCATTTGCTGGAGGTCTTTTTGTGTTAATAGGCATGAAATAAAAGAAAAAAAAAACGGTTCGAAAGAACTACAAGCCCACTTTTTTTTAACATTATTTTTTAAATTTCTATATGTTTTTTTCTTTCTTAAGTCACAAAAACGAAAAAAAAAGAAAAAAAAAAAAACGAAAAACCCACATTTATAGTCAAATTTTAAAAATCGACTGCTTATAAATAGTTATAAATTTTTCATTTTCTCAAAAACAATTCAAAATTACAAAAATAAACAAATTAAAATTAAATCCGCAGTATTTACTGTCTCAATGGGATTCATCTTAATCTTATCAAATCACATGGAATGGATTAAGGACTTAATATTCACTGTGACAGGCAATGAGATCTCATAGATATTGGAATGTGAATAAGCATTTCTATGACAGTTTTTTAAGTCTTCCCGCGCGATTATCTCGACAAGGATCCGAACTAGAAAAGGATTTCAATATAAATTTAAATTGTCTCTCGACCTTACATATGCATACCAAGTTCCAAGAAGATTCATCCGTAGATTCAAAAGTTATTACGGCAGGGGGAAAAACATACGAATATACAGATTGACTGATTTTGGTTAGTTAGGCTAGGGTCCTGTGGGTCGCTGAAGATAAGGAGCCAATGTTTCAGTGACCCGGGACTGAGATGAGATCGGGTGGTCAGTCCAACGCTCGCCCGCCAAGTAGAGAGCAACCCGGTGCCCATTCTACAGAGGGCTGGGTAGATCCCTAGGACCCTTTGGCGAAGAATCTCCTCCGCCGAGGCTGGGGATCGAACCCGCTACCTCCAACCCACAGCCAAGCGCCCCTACCCACTCGGCTACCGGTTCACATTAACTGATTTAATAAAGCTAAAAAAAAAAAAAGCACAACAACTGCTTGCAGACTGTAGAAACCACGTGATAGGTCACGCATCCTCACGCTTTCTAATGTTATAATTCTCCGTGATATGCCACTCCGATTTCAATTTTACATCTCCGAAATGTTAATTAAGTAACTAAATTAAATTCTTCTACAGTAATCTGTCACAAAACCACTGGAATTGTGTAACGAGTATTGGAGGGAGGAGAGGGTTCTGAACGAAATCACACAAATCCCAGTTCCTTGCACGGGGCTTCAAAAAAAAACAAAAAAAAAAGACATACAATCTAACAATTCAATATTCTGCTTTCGATTTCAGTCCTCATCAAAAGCACAATTTCCAAAAGGAAATGACTCGGTCTACGCCATTCGAAGGGAAACCGAGGGGGAGAAGGAAAAAAAAAATAACCCACTAAGTTAACGGCAATAAATTTCAGGTCCTCGTAGCAGCCGAGAATCCATCTCTACAGGTGTCCCTCGTGGAAAGTATTGTTCGGGCCTCATGCCAAAAAAGAAATAAAAAAAAGGGAGGGCCAGTGAAGAAGAAGAGTTTTTAAAAAACAAAACAAAAAAAAAGGATTGGTGGGATAAAAAAAAATATCTTGCGTTTTTCACGCCTCAAATGATTTTTTATTCATTTTTTTTTTTTTTTTTTTTTGTGGTATTGACAATCAAAACTCATTTCGGAAGCAACTTACAAACAACCGAAACGAAAACGATAGAATAAATGTACAGTATGTCTGCGATACTATAGCTATTAATCGGGCTACAGCAACAAATAAGAAATACAGTCGGACCTCTATTTAACGAAGTCGCTAAATCCCGAAAAAAAGTTCGTTAGATGGAAAATTCGTTAAATAGAGATTCACCTTCTATTATTCAATATTATTAAAAAAAGTAATAATTTTAATGACATAAAGCATACATTACCACATGCGTACTTACATTTTACTAATAAAGTCTGTTAATTTTGTCAGATTTTAATTTTGTCAGTTTTTTGAAAAAGTGTTTTCGCTCGTAGTACGTCTAGTATCTTTGCAATGCACCAAATACTTCTTCAGTATTTTCTTCAAATTGTAATCCACGTCGGATTGTTTCAAATCATTTTAGCATTTCATCATACGAAGGTTTTTTTTTTATTTCTGCATCATGATCATTTCCATTATCATCAAATTCATCGCAATTCATTGCTGTATTGTTTTTATTTTTCACACTGTCCAAAATATCCGATTCAGTTAGTGTTTGCGAGGTCTCAACTTCAAAATCAAGTGAAAGATAATCATCAATCAGCACATCATCGTTAATTTCTTCTTTTTCCCTCAGTTGTATCCACATTTCTTTCATTTCCTCTAAGGAAATATTAAAAATAAAAACATTTCAAGGAGAAAAAAAAAATAGATACCTCGAAAAAGTTCGTTAAATAGAAAATGCACTTCGCTATTTGGAAGTTATTTTACGAAGAAAGTAGCAAAATGTTCTTGGTTCCAAAGAAATGTTCGCAAAATAGAGAAATTCGCAAAATAGAGGTTCGTTAAATAGAGTATCGACTGTACTAGCAAATAAAATAGGCCTACCAATCTCTCTCGCTCTCTTTCTCACACACAAACACACACACACACACACACAACTTTCTTCATTTTGGAAGACTAAATTCACAGAAAGCTGATACCTGTGGAAATCTTCAATTTTAGATTTACTATTTTTAAATGTCCAAATTTAGCACTTTTAAAAATGTTCCAATCACTTACGGACCTCCATGAACTGGAATACTATCTTAAAAGACACTAATGCCCAAGTGCACCAAACTTCAGTTAACTTTGATGGCTGTAGTGGGGACGGAGCTAAAATTAGTGGGGTGGGGGGTGCTGCTCCAGAAAAATTTTAGCCTTTGTTTTAAAATTGTGTGAAAGGAAACAAACATGCATAAAAAGAAATTTATCAAGTTTCTGAATAAATTTTCTTTTTATGCATGTTTCCTTTCACACAATTTTAAAACAAAGGCTAAAAATTTTCTGGAGCAGCACCCCCTACTAATTTTAGCTACGTCCAAACTGCATCAAAGTTAACTGAAGTTTGGTGCACTCGGGCATTAGTTTATTTTTTTTAATTTTTAAACTAAGTAGGAGTAGCAATCCCAGTAGCGATCGCATAATGCTCCACGGGTTCTATACAGATCGAACGTTAAAATCTCGGAAACTTTACAATTTCAAAACCCCATCAGAAAAAAAAAAAAAAAGGAAGCTCTCCATAGATTTGGGAGAGCCGATTATAATAAAAATATAAAAATCGACCAATCACTTTAAGATATATTTCAAGAAGAGAAAACGAAAATTGCCTTCATATAATACAGTCTTCTAGTTTGAAGTCAATATAAAAAATAGGGGGATAAAATTGAAAACACATGAACTACATGAAAAAATAAAAATGAATCATTTAAAAACAGAAATATGAGTGAAATTTAAAAAAAAAAAAAAAAATGAACGACTAAGTCGAAAAAAGATTTAAAAAACGAACACCTTTTGTCAATTCTAAACTACTATGAATTTTGATTTTTCTAAACCTGCTTTTAATGCAAAACTTAAACCGGAGGCAATTTATGCTCCTTTCTTCATTCTTCTCCATTCTGGTCATCTTCCTTTCGCTTTTCCAATTTCAAGAACAATTCCTAAAGTTTCGGGAAATTTCCATCGAGGGCGAAGATGGGGGACCCGCAACTTTTTTAAGCACTAACCTTCCCCCCTCAATCTCTTGCTTCCGTCACGTTCTGGCCTCTTGGAATTTCCATATCTGGTTTGCCGACATCTACGTCGGCATTTGGCAGGGATGTTTTAACAGACGGCGCTTCAAGAGAAGAGAATATGAGGAGAAAAAAAAAAAGCAGACGACAGGCGTCAGCCTATGCATACGGAAAGCTGCATCTGTCGACTGGGGAGATATTAACATTCGTTGCCTAGGACCTTCCTCTCAGCCTCTCCAAATCCAAAGAATGTTTAGCGCTTTTCCATCTTCGAAAGAATATAGCAAACAGTGCAGATGTCTTCGGGTTTTCTGAAGATGATGCCTAGACGTGCTGTGCTCTTGGCAGTCCCCGAAGGTGCAGGCCTCTTTATCGTCTTATAATTACCGGACTCCAAAAGCCCCGCAAGCACAAGTAATATTGCTTTATATCAAATCAAAAGTGGTCGAACGGAAAGCCCGGCCACACGTCAGTTTTTCTTTTCCGTCAACGTTATCCAACATAAATTGGACGAAATTAAATATCGAGTTTGACGCAAGCCTCCAGCTGCCGGCGGACGCCAAATGGTCAAGTGACAGGTCTGGTACATCTGCCTTTCAACCAGTTCACGTCAAAACGAAGATCTGATATTGAAATTTTCCACTAATAAGCCTGTGACAAATTCCTTTGCTTTAAACAGCCAGACAACTTTTCGGTTAGATCCATCAATAGTTGTCATTTATTTGAAATATTTACAGGTACAATAGATCCATCGACGTACAACAGACAAAGCGCTCGTTTTTATGCTTGACATATTCTAAGTAATAAAGACTGAATTTGCCATTAATACTCGAGAATTCACAATAATCCGGAAACTGAATTAAGTTATCCTTAAAACTACCAGAAATAAACACTCCTTCATTATTTAATCAGTCGGTTTTAGCCACCTACAAGTCGAAGTTCTCATTATTCCCCCGATCAAATGACAACTGAAATGAAATGTTTTAATACCTGCGAGTACGTTTTGAGAAGTGCCATCTGCTCCCAAATCTATAGCCCGTAAATGACACTTTCAACTTTCGAATGTAATCAATTAAAAACCCATCAGGCACGCGACGATGACGAGTCGCACTCCCCCGAGGTGTCAAACGACTCCAGAAATCCTTTGCAGAACCAGATAAAAATCGCTAATTACTTCGTTAGAGGACGACAGCAGCGCCAACAAAAAAAGGAGTCCGAAGAGAGAAAGCAGAGGATCCGGGGATTGGAGCTGTCAAACGACGGGAAGAAAGACTTTAATTCCTTGGCAGAAGAGGATTCCCACTGACAACGAACAGAACAGTAAGAAAGAAAAAAAAACCAGCATCGATAAGAGCAATTGGGAGGAGAAGCCACGTGGGAAGGTAATTCGTTTCCTCAATTTAACTCCCTAATTTATCTGAACGAGGGTTTTTCTTTTTTTCTTTTCCCCCCTCAACCTTCATTCATCCTTTCAAACGGAAGTATAAAAACAACAACATGTAATTCATAGATTTACTTGTTTATTTTATAATTAGTATTAATATTATCGTCGGAATCAATGTGGAGCACGAAAAGCTAAAATAACAATAAAACACCAAAAGGATAAATTGCGAGAAAATTAATGTGCACAACACGCGGCCGCTGAGAATTTTTTTAGCGCATAAAAATCAGAAGGTAAATATTAATAAAGGGCTTTTCAGGCTTCACATTGATTTCGACAATTTCTCATATAGGCCCTTGTACCGAGATTGGTTGTGTACTAAAGCTGATGATCGCCATATTAGCGTGAAACATCTGTACTAGGATGTCATTTAGTATACAACTTGGTCTCGTCATTTATTAGTATTATTTTATTACTGGTCCTTTATCGTATTAGCACAACATTAGCTTTTGATAATTGGACTCTTGGACAGCTGTTTCGTACTAATGTTAACATTCCTGAGATAGTTATGAGAAGAATGTACAGAAATGTGAAATTGGGAGAGAGGATCTTGATTGAAAAAAAAATCTCATGAAATTCAAAGGAATCGGAACCACAATTTTTGATAACGGATACTGCGTCAACTGCTTCCTTTTATTTCGAACTTGAATTGACCGAGTCGTTTCCATTCTGGGGATTTCGGAGGCCACTTTCAGATAAAATGAAAGACATTCTTATTGACTACATTTACCAGGCATCCGACGTTTGACGATTAGTAATTCCAGGTGCTCAAGACGCTTTGCAAGGAAGAAAATTTACACATTAAATCAAACACCATTTTTGAGATATCACAACAATTTCCAAGGCAGTGGATTGCACATTGTTTATTAACGGTTCAATTTTATCAAATCACTTAAACTGTTATGTAGACGATTTTTTTAGTTTGATTTGTTTTGTCTTTTTAGACCAATTCCAATAATGATTTTAAATTTTGTTCGTCAAGTCCCTAAGCAAATCCATTCCACCGAATCTACTATCACGAAACTTGGGATGGCGGATCAAAGTAGCTAAAATTTATCGATAATTCACATTTCATCGTCATCGAATGAAATTCGGAGTTCTTAGGCCATTTTTCAAAGGAATGGGCTCAGCGGATTTGTTTTATACAACTTCGAGATTTACATAATTAAAAAACGTCGTAAAAAAAATCGAATTCACGTGGTCTAGTATCTGAAAGTTAAAATTGACGTAAAAATCAAAAGGTCTGTAAGGTCACAGTTCTATCATCATCTCAATTCATTCGTTATTCATTCATTTTTTCCAATCTTTCTCTTCCGCCGTCCTTTGACAACTCTACCAAATGCATTTCCTTCGTCAGCTACACCGAAGTCGAGATTAATAGCGATTAATAGCGCCAATCCAATTGCTTAATAGTTCGTAAAACGCTTAAAAAACAGCCAGGACCCACTTACATCTGTTTCAGAAAGCTTTTAGTTCAGTTACAAACAAATTTCCGGTTTTATAGGATTCCGATAATAGGGATTTGCGGATTACAAAAATACTCCTTATATCAGCAAAACACTTCTCCGTAAACGTTATTGATAAAACTTGGACGATTCGCCGACGTAAGGAGAACTGGTTGCTCTTAAGTGCTGCTGATAATAAATGCCCTACATCCATAAAAAATACTTGTAAAGATACGTATCATCCAACAAAAATATAGATGACATCATCTAAATCTGCTACAGATATTAGTTTTTCCTAAAAGGAAAGTGAAAAAAACTCAAAACTCCTTGCTACCAAAAGTCATCGTAAGGAAGAATAAATACCTCAAAAATCAATTCACTGATTAAAAAATGACATGTCTGTAATCGTCTCACAAACATACAGGGCTAATGAATACAGTTGAATCAGGCTAATATTTGGTCTTTAAAACAATGATTTCAAATTCAAATTCGAAAGGGCTATATTATAACCGCCTTATATCTTGTCAATATTTGTGGGATAATCTTTAGTTCTACATCAAAAGTTGATGTTCTGTATGATTCAGAACATCCACAAAATATTGTAAACTATAATAGAAAGGAAAAAAACAATGAAAAAAAAAATAATATCTACTCAATTTAACATTTTTACTGTATTACATAACCTAATATGTAGTTCGCTAATTTTGTTTTGTGTAGTTGCGGCCCGCGTTACGACAACCACCTTGATCCTTGAAATGAAACAAGTCTGGGACCACTACCTTACAGAAAGCCAAGATTCAAAAGCCCTTACACGTGCAAGATTTCCCAGTAAGATCAAATCTACTTATATTTGTCACCAATGCGTGACACGCACACAAGCTCTTTCACGAGACAAGTGTCATCTTGAGAGACAGAACGCTATTAGCAAAAGACTGACGCTGACCCTTATTGACACGTTCAATTTATCTACTATCTATCAAAACGCAATCAGACACAGGAGCTCTTCATTGTTCCAGCCTTCATATAAGAGGATTTATTGTCAGAACGACTGATCATATTTCCAAAATAAATTAGTTAAGACAATATATGGATAAAATATTTATCCATGATAAGTGGCTCAAATGCTATTAATTAACAATAAACAAACAAATATCTGAAACATATTTACTGGTGCAGAAGTATAAATTATTAGTCCAGATACAACAGAGTTAAAATAAAGATTGTTGTTTTTTAGCTGTAAAAGAATATTGCTAAGGGAGTAAATGGTGAATATGAATACATTTATTTGAAAGCAGTTCAAGACAGTCCACCTTAGTTTTTTTTTTCCTTATTTTTGAGAAATTAGAACAGACATCAATACGAAGCAACTACATTTTTTGCAAATTTTTCAGTTTGTGCTGTCATATCAGATTGCACCCGATCACAAGGGCTGTGGATTTATATATTTATATTTGCAGGAGAATAAGTAATTATTCTTATTTAATACAAGAATTTTTGATACATGAAATTAGAACTTTGAGACTGAAATCTGAATAACTTCAAGTGCGCAAATTAACAGATCTCGTGATAATGTGGTATATGATAGTACAAACTCAAAATATACAAAAAAATTACATTCATAATTAAAGTTTTTTTCTAAAATTCTCAAGAAATAAAGGATAAAATAAATACTAAGCACTAAAAAGTAAAATAAACACTGTTTTCTTGAACTTTAATCTGAAAACTGACTTCAAATAATTTTTAAAAAAAATCTTCACCTTCTAAAAAAAAAAAAACGACAAGACAACCGCTTGCTGTAGTACACGACTATTCTAAAAAATCCATAGCAATCGTTTGCTTGAACTTTGACACAACACGTGGTTTGTAACACCACTTAAACGATCCACAGGACATCCCAACTCTGTCTGTGCTGCCAAACCAAAAGAAACAGAAGTGAGGGACCAGAATTCATGTCACAAGCAACAAAAGAACAATGAAGAAAAGAAAATATAGATATCTCAGACGTACTCTGCTTCCAGATCAGCCTCTTCCATTAATAAAATAAAAATGCTTAATCAAACATAGTTCAAGCCTTTAAGAGATACCATTTCTCAATTCCTTATTCATTAATCTTACTTTGTGCCAAACTTTAAAAGCAATTCTTATTACAAAATCCAAGATTCATTTCAATTCTGCGCATCTCGCTCGGTAAACTAGGATATAAATCCAGCATTCACTCAAGATTAAGACCGATTATTAAAATTAAATTGCGGTAATTCCCCCCCCCCCCCCCCCCTCCCCACGCAAAACAACGACGCCGCCGACGAGTGCCAACGGTGGTGATAAACGCGTCTTTTACAAATTGCGACCCACCAACCCCTCTCCTTCCCAAGGAGCTTTTTAATCATCGGCCGAGTGTCCTCCTCCAACGTCGCCACTCGTCGTCCTCGTCGCCCCCATCATCACCCAACTGCACAATCCCCGAAATCGGAGACTCTGATTAATATGACAACTGATTGTACAAACATAATAATTTTCGCGGGACGAACCTTATTAATTTACGTCGCCTTCTTCGCCCGAAACCGGAGAGGCTACGAGCGACGTCTCATCGATCCATCCCGCAAAGCCTTACTCGGGCCCCGGCCACTCCTTCACACGTGCCGCCGCAGTCCCCCCCCCCCTTCCCCTCCGCCACTTCGACCAACGCGGTAGTGACAGCGGCGATCAATTAGCACGCGCTTCGTCTATTCGATTTTTTTTTTTTAATTTAGATAAGCTAAAGTATTTTTTTTTTCCATTCGGTTTTTTTATTGTGGTTAAGACTTTTCCATGATCAACTGACGCCAGTTTCGGGTTCGTTATCATAATAATAACAGCAATAATGTTATCATAATCAATCGTTAAGAAATTCTTATTTGTCACAGAGATAAGATAAAATTTTCTATTATAAGTTCATAAGACCATTTTTCTTTATGTTACGTTCTACTTCAGCAATTTCTTACAGTCTGTCTTAGATGTGTAAGAGTCGTTCTGTGTTCATGCATTCTTTGGGGGCGTCCATTAATTATGCGAGGGGGGGGGGGGTCAATGAAAATCTCAACTTTTTAATTCAGAGAATATACATATTATAACAGATTTTTGATTTCAAATCTCACGTGAGGGGGCGGGGGGTCCCATCATATCTTACCAAATCTCACCAAGGGGGAAGGGGAGGGGGCAAATTTTTTAAAAAACACCTCACGTAATTAATTTCAACGCCCCCTTTCTTCCAATTAGATCCAATTAACGAATTTCCATTACCACTGCTTATTGTTGAAATGACCTAATAGTAAGGAAGCACACGTGAATGTCATCAATCGTGTAACAATAGTCCACAGAAATATCTACTGTATTTGCAAATGAAATAAAAAAGAAAAAAATCTTAAATTATAAAAATATGAAAGAAAAACCTGATATTGGTTGTACATTCAAAATAACTTTCATGTAAACTATAAATTAAATATGTCAAAATCAAGTTAGAAATGAAAACAATTAAGTAACATTAACGGCAACTGTAACATTTACAAGGCCGTTCGCTTTTCGTTGTTTCAAGAGCAGCTAATAAATGGAGGTTGCTTCTACGTGGTCGTAGCATTAATTATTCCTAACCTTTCACATCTATATACATGTGCTCCTTAAGTTTCATCCAGCCTCCATGAAATTCAGGAATTACGTCTGCATTTCAGTATCACACCACAACATCATGTTTCATCAATATCGGGTCACACTCGAGGATTCACTAACAATTCCTACTTAAATTTAGCAGAATAAATATTTTTTAATGAAAAATGTAGAAGAGATTAAGAAAATTATTATTTTTATAATAAGTACCAGGTAAACATTAAACTATCTTTACTGTTCAACGTTGATACTGAAAGCTTGGATATCTTTCTCATGCACCATTTCATGTAGCAATAATAATAATAAAAATAACAGGCCAATCTCAAAAAGAGAAAATAAATCACATTACAAGCAAGGATGGAATGTCCTTACATCCACTGAATATACTCGAAAACAATATCGCAAACAAATACACTAAGCTCTCGCTATAAAACACAACCTAACGGCTGTTTTATATGCTCTCGAAAACTGCCTCAAACGCGCTTAAAAATAAGCCGTTTGCCAGTTGCAGCTTGACTTAAAAGCGATAGCATTACACATGTGAGCGGCAAATCGCGTTTTGCTCTCGTTTAGATCGTGATTAACAATACTTGCCGGCGAAGCGACAAAAAAAGTTGATTTCACAGCTTTGTTTTGCTATTAAATCTCAACTCATTTCACAGCAGAGATAAAGATTAAGGCAGGATCTTCCTGGAAAGAGAGAATGTAGTAAAATGAAAGCATGGATTGAAACCACTGAGAATATCTGAGCCAAGAATATCCCGATTTCAGCGTGAAATTAACACTGTCGTAGTTTTTAAGTAAATTTTCTCGCCGCCAAGAGCGCTGGTGTCGACTTGCTTCTAATATTTGCCTGAATTTAGAACTTCGTTCTTTGTTTTATTTAGAGCAACTGGCAGGTTTTTCGGGCAAGTGGGAAATTTTCGAGCCACTTACCGGTTTGAAGCAAGTTTTCAAGAGCGTGTAAAGCGACCATAATAGAAAAAAAAAAAAAAACAAAACTATACGATGATGTAATTCTGGAAAATAGCCAAATTAAGCTATTTTGGAATAGATCCATAACAAAGGACAGAACAAAACCACAAAACAGATCTAACATTACACTCAGTCTCAAATATAACAAAAGCATTCTGAAAAAAGTATTTACAAACTCTCCGAAGAAATGAAAAAAATGTGGCATCAGAATAAAGTGAAAACAATACCTATTATTATTTCATCAACTGGAGGACGAACTGGGCCTAAACAAAAATATTATTTAAATTTACAAAAGACATTTATCAGTAGTACTGGCTCAATAAGCTGACATTTTCTTCTTATGGTAAGTATCTAACAGTATAGTAATATATGTTTAGCTTGAGTTATTCCGCTGTACATGTTTAAACCGGACATTTAATGCGAGAAGAGACAGATAATAATAATAATAATTTAATACTATTAAAAAAAAAAAGTAAGATAACGAATTTATCGTAGACTATGTTCTTTCATGCAGGCAATCAAGATCAAGACAGCTTGGGCGAAAATATAATAGATTTCCATTATTGGATGTTAGGAGTAATCAATTGAAAGATATGTTATAAAATACAAAAAGGATTAAGTACTAAATTCAATTTCATCAAACTTAAATGTGAAAAATCACCATTTTTAATAGTGCCTAGTTAGGAATATTTTCTGATACGCAGTAGCCAATCCAACTCTGTCACTGTAACGTCGTCAACGCATGAGACAAGTTCAGAAAAGATATTTAAAATAACCATAACATTTTGCAAAATTATTAACAGACATTAAAACTGAAAGCATTTATTAGAACGTAACAACACTGCATTACTTTGTCCTGTATCGAGCAGTAATAACTATTTCGACAACTGATAATTAATAATCAACAGATGCAATTATTTTCCAATTAGTTATATTTATATAAACTATTCTCTTTAAATGTCAATCATGTATTAATAGGCTTCCATTTCCTGATCTGTGTATAAAGCTGACTTGGCGTAACGGCGTTCTGAAGTTCGACAATTACAAGTTAAAGTACATAAGTTGTACAATTTTAAGTTTCTTTTAAAGACAGGAAAGCGCAGGAAAGGCCAACTTAAAAAAAAAAAAAAAAAAAAAAAAGGGAGACGTTTTCAGTTTCTTGTGCGTCTCGTGGGCCATCTTGGACGGCGTCTACAAGGCCCCAGAGCAAAGAGGCACGGCGCCAGACGTGCAAAGTGAATTGCAAAGATACAACAAATTAAAGAGAAAAAAAGGAATTAAAGTTACTAAGTAAGTAGACACTTACTTGATGAGTTTTGACATGAAATGCTACAAAGGAATGAGATTTTTAATAGGAATAACTTTACTTGCTCATTGCCGGATTTATAAAAAAACAAATAAAGTACAGAAAGGCACCCGCGACGAACAAAAAGAAAATTTAATAGTTATGGATTTAGAAATAAAAAATCTATAACAAACTATAATAAAAATCGATAGCAAACTTCAAAAATGTTAATCTGCAATTAAGGAAACACGATAATTGTAAATAGTACAATTCCTTAGGTTCGGCCCTTTTTTACAATAACTGTAAGGAAGAAAATTCGAAGCGTTGTAAAAGACAAGTTTCGTTTTCTAATTTAAAAGCGCTTTTTGGCTTTTTTTTCTCTTTTCTTTAACAATTCCCTTTTACACATATCGATGGTTTCAGTTTAAATGTTAAATCGTTATAGGATTAAATTATTCTATTTATTAACGAAATTTAGTTTTAAAAAAAATACATTGTTGATTATTCAAAAACACAAACATTAACATTATAACTTTTCAATTTACATAGTTTTTTTTTGTTTTTTATTATTAAAATCCCATTATTTTTCGTAACAGAATTAGTAATGTAAATTATAAGTCAATACCTGGAAATTTTCATTCCGAGTGTCGTTTTGAGAATTTCCAGTTTTTTGTTTTTTTTTTGTTTTTTGTTATTGTAAGAACTCAGATGCCTATACGCCGCAGCTGTATGAGTGACGCCACAAAACAAAGCACTGATAATTTCTAGTATTACCTGTCATTTGAATGGATGGGAGTTTTGCTAATAGTCAAGATCAAACGTCAAATTAGGGGTACTCAAGTCAGCAAAATTTCAGTACAACCTGTCATCGATTTCTAATAACCATGTTTTAAGCGGCTAGCAATGACACCGACTTATGCTTTTTCACAATTAGGTCGCCGTGATAATTAAAAGTAATTGTTACTAAGATCTAAATGAATTAGATTTATTTAAAGCATTATTTAAAAAGCATTTTTATTATAGGATTAAGAGAGAAAAATCTTAATTTTCAAGCAGATAAGATGTGCTGGAATTCCGTAATTACTTTGAAATACAGGCATGCCACGCATTTGCGACTTTTAGCAAGTTCCAGACCCCTGTGGTAGCTCGAAGCAGTGTCTAGGTTTGCGTGATTGACTGCTCTTTTTTTTTTTTTTTAACCTGTAAATTTTACCTAATAGGCACAATCCCTTACAAGGTTGGCAATGAAAACTGGTGACAGCGACACCGTGTGGACGGCCGATGCAATTAAGAGCCATGTCGGTGAAGTGTCGGACTACGAAGTTTTCTTAACTAGGGTCTCAACTAGGAATAGGATGACAACTGAAAAGTGACGAAAATGCGAAGCGGGGAATGCCTGTACTGCGTTTCATTCAGATCTCAAACAACGTTAAACAGTCGGATTGATGAGAGAATGAAAACGGTGTGGAGAAAATTAAAACCAGAAGCTGATAAGGCAGTTTGAAGTATTTTTACGAACCATTTCAGTTTTTAGATGCTCCGTCATAATATTGCCGGACACAGCAGTCCTTTTACGAGAAGTTGATGGACCTTTAAGTGCAGATCCACAAAAGGAATCGTCAAAATGGTAATGAACATTTTTACAACTAACGGTTCCGCATAATGTCAACGGAAATTTAACTCTTTAAGCTTCTAACAGTTTTACGCTTTTAAAGACGAGATAGACATATTTCTTAATCGCGGTGAAAAGAAAACAAAAGAACGTCAACTTTCCTTAAAATGATACGAATACGAGAAAAACGATAAGCCTACAATTAAATTATTATAATTAAAAATATCTACTGAACACAAACTTACAAATTTTCGATTTTCTGAAATAAATAAATAAATCCCCATTATTTTACTTAACTTGCCTAAATCATAACAAACCACGCGGAATGAAATAAGGACTTAATATTCATAAGACAATTAAAGTTGGCCAAACCAGAGGATGACTTTAGACCTTGAACGAGACCCCTGATCTCTTAATCATTCCAGGACTAAGAGAGAGAAGATTAAAAATGGCGACTCTCCGACAGAAAACCGTTGGAAGCAAAACAACGGAAGTTATTGCTAACGTTACTTCTTATTTCGAAAAGGCCTTATGAAATGCTTACTTATGGCACATCAGAGAAATTGTTTTCGATCCCAGTGTCTTGAGTAAAAGAATCCCATCTTCGTCTTCGTGTTGTCGATCTCAGGGATGCAATGCCATCAAAAAACCAATTGGGAAAGGTAGGAGACTGATTTTGAACGATTGAAACGAACGAATGAATAAAAATAAATTTTTGAAATTATATTTGATGAGAAATCAGAATAGTTCAAGAAAATAAATATCGTCTTTTTTCCTAAACTTCAAACTCCCTAAATGTTCACTTTCCCGCCATCAACACTGACATATACAATCGATTCAAATTCTACTATTGCGACATCTGGTGGCCACGGTCGTTCTCTGGTTTGGCGGACTGTAGATACACAATAGAAATCCACTGTTTAAGAGTCCAATGTTTTTCTATGAGAATTTCTGTCGCCTTCTCATGGTAATTTCTCGATAACGATCCATAAGGAAAATATTTTCAAATATAACATTTTAAATAGTCCCTATAGTAGTTTTCAAAAAAGAAGGGTTTGCCATATATATGGTCATTACGTAGCGATCGATTTTGTCTGGAACAAACGTCACCAGTCATGACGACATCAACTTAACTCTGAGCAGTCAGTCCAAGATGGCGTCGTTTTGTGATCGCATAAGCGTGACCAAGAAAGGACAAACTTTGCATAGCCAAGCAAGGGGAATACTGTGGAACGTTTGTAATTATTTCAATTTTAATTATTATTAAGTATTCGTAACTGTAGAAAATACAAAAATCAGAATGCTTTCATAATGTTTATAAGATTCAGTTACGGATTTTAGCAATAGATGGCGCTGTTACATCCTGGAAACATCAATCTATAAGGAAATTACGTCATCAAAAGCTCTTCTTTCATGAACTGAACTGTAGTCTTCGAATATGTATAACAAATTTCAAGAAGATCCAACGAGCGGATCAAGATTAATATGGAAAACACATACACAGACTGACTTGATTCGCTAAGCAAAAAAAAAATTCCATTTTACAAATCATTCTGTACTTCAGTGGCGATAAACAATGGTGCAAAAGCTGGTCTTACATGTTTGGAATTATACCAGCAAGCAGACTATATGGTCTACTGCAAATGTCAGAGATTTCAAGAAAAATATATGAAAACAATGATACCACAACGATGTAGCAGCCACAGATTCATGCTGGACAGAATACAACAAGGAGTGGATATGAATATTGATTTGAATAATGGAGTGGATTTGAATAATGCATGTGAGGTAACAATTGAAACTTTTGGATTTTTCCAGTTACTGTATTTCATATTACTGAGATCGTCTTGGTTATTTCGCAGTAAACGATTACGCATTTCGCAATTTACTGCAACGAAATCTAACACTATTTCCCAAGTTCTCAAACTCTTCATTTTGCGGAGAACGGCATACATTTAGCAACATGTAATTGGCGTTCCAACTTTCGAATACCAACATATTGATCGAGAAAAGTAAGTTCAAAGATCAACTACAGATAGAAAAGAGTAGACTGCATTACGAATAAGCGATTTTTTTTTTTCTTCAGTTATCGTGAAATTAGAATTTAATATGCATCGTTTGGAGGTTTGTGGCCTGTAACTTCTTACCTGTTGGTCGATACAACAAAATCAATAGAGATCATCACCTTAAATATTAAAATGTCAGCTGTGAAGTAGAAATAGCCTGGAGGTTTGTCTTAATCACAATAAGCGGAGAAAAAAAATATTAATTTCTAGAATACCCTGTGGCATACAGATTCCCGCTAAGAATCATCCACAGTACCTACTAAGCCTAACGATGTCAATGAAATCTGGAAGAAAAGCATCCTACGCCAAAGTCAGTCCGTATCATATAAAAGAAATGTTGAACGCTTCACATAGCCATAAATCTGGAATTGTAAGTATTTAACAAGTACATTAAATAGGTTTTAGGTAAAATACACAATTAATTATCCGTAAAAACAATATGTTCAGCGAGTATATCAGTTGATGATTTTTGTGGCATCCTGTATTAGTGGATACACTTTATAATCGGAAATATTTTATTTGCATTTTACTGGTAAATGTAGTGAATTTAGAAGAAAACAGCTGTTGAAATCCCTTCACTAAAAGCCACCTCAGCTTCAAAATAACGAATTAATACCCCAAGCAATACAATGATCCACGGTCATCTGAATTCCCGTAATCTACAATTGTTTCCCAATGTCAAAGAGCTTTACAGTTGACGAGTTCCGACAGAAATTGGCCAACGTATTGGCAGATGTGTCGGCGCTCGTAAGTCAATTTGCTCTGCCCGTTAAAAACAATTATCAAAAATTCAACAATTAGGAAGCCACTTCCAAGCGGTGTTTGCGTCATCTCTCATTAACAGGCACGAGGAAAAATAAATACATCTTCCAAAAACAACAAGGGGCGTTTATCAAGAGTGAAATAATGAGATAAGACGCGGGAACTTCTCGAATCCAACTCTAATAAGCAGTAACACTAGAAAAAAATAAGTCCATTCCCAGTTTTGTAAACATAACACCAACTGATCCCGTACACAATCTATCCAACGATTGCGTTATTAAAAGCAACACGATTACTGATTGTGCGTAAAACTACTTCTCCAGGCCGTTGTAATTCAAGATTTAAGTACAATTTCCACAAACGGTTACACCAATGAAATGGCTTGCTTCAGAGTTGTTGTCGCCCAAGCATTCCAGTGGCTCGGAATTGAAAGAAGCTACATTGGAACGAGTATATCATATCGTCCTCGGCATAATTGATTCACCCCCGTTTTCATCCAATTACCGCTATTTTCCTGACCCGCTCAGTGGTCACCTAAACAGTCGATTTTATTCCAAGTCCCCAAGCCATGAGGAGTCCAACGAGCTAATGGGATTACGTCTCCCGCCTCGGGAGGGCGTTACGCATGCATATTATATATTTATTATTATTGATTTGATAGAAAACAAATGTAGCTACAGATAGAAAAAAATAAGGAAAAGAAAACCTCGCTTTCCCAAAACGGCATCTCCACAGATGAATTCCATTTTTTTCCTCTTTTATATAAAAAAAGGACGGCTTTTTGTGTGTTTTTTTACGCAATTTCAATCACCGCCCATAAATTTCGGTACTCAGTAAAGAAAGACACTTTCCAACACTTTTTCAGTGTTGTCAAAAACAGCTGTAACCTTTTATTAAAGAAGCGTTTCCTAATCTTTAGGATTTCAAAGAGCCCTACTTCACTTTTAACGCTTACTTATTCTCTTTTGTAAAAAAAAAAAAAAAAAAAAAAAAAAAAAAAAAAAAAACATTTCACAATCTTTTTTTTTTTTTTTGCAAACAAACCAATCTTCGCTCACTTTAAAAAATAAGAAAAACATTGAAGTGAGATAAATAGGCCTAAATATCACCCAAGTTCTGAAAGTATATGAGTAAAAAAAAAATATGTTCTAATACTTCAATTTATCACAAAATTCCACATAACAATAAACAATTTTGTTTCATTTTCAATCCACTTCGATTTCAGTGGCGCCACCCTTCAGGACGAAAGGAATTATGGGATTCCTTCCAGCAAAAAAGATGGTTAGGATCTAAATGCTACCCAGAAGACCGACAATTTTTCATAAATTACTGCCTTTTTTTTTTTTTTTAAGACGAAATAAATCATTAAAATAAACAAAACTTCTGTAAAATAAAGTAAGTAATTTATTACTTTACAAAGTAATGAATGAAGCTAAACTACGTTAAGAACTTGTTACTTCCGGAGTCGAAGTCGGCTATTGAAATTTAAACAAGAAAATCGATCATCCATTCCTGAACTCTCGGAATCGGATTGAACTTACAATTTAAATGTAAGTACTATCAACACGCCGAAAGATGAACCTCCCAGAATGCAAAGTAGATTATGGATTGTCCTTTCCTGGCCGACCGCTAACATTGAATAAGAGGTCGCTTCTCTTCTGTTTCAATGTCAGCGGTCAGCCAGGAAAGGACAATCTATAATCTGTTTTGCATTCTGGGAGGTTCATCTTTCGGCGTGTTGATAACAGATCCCTTAGAAATTCTACGGTTGGAAATTTAATTCTCCTAATCATAATTAAGTGACAATTCAGCTTAAATAAAATCTTTTAATAATATTTGTGAAAAAAATTGCTTAATTAAAGCGATTACTTCGATGGGAACAGATTTAATCACTTTGTAGGAGGACGCAGTAACAAGGATCCAGGAGGCGTCAATTTTTTATGAAATTATTTATTAAAATTATTTTTAACAAAAAAGCATGCTAATGACGTCTCTACATCAGGACCTGTCATTTGATATCACATTATCTCATGTGATTGCTTAGAAAAAAATGGCTTACACTCTTATATATTACGAGCTGTGCCACGCGGTGTCACCCGCGTTAAATTCGGCCCTTCTCGGTAATGTTCGGTTCTCGTCGTGCAGCCAAGCCGTCCCGTCGCCGCCGCAGCACCACTGCTCAGCTCCTATTGGTCATAGCATGATGTTACATAGTTACATAGGCGGTTTATTGAGGAAGGTTATAGGCTATCTAAAGCAATAAGAATTTTACAAATCGGACTGGTAGTTCCTGAAATAGCGTGTTCAAACTCTTCAGCTTTATAATAGTAATATGCTGCATGTATAGATATTTGATTATACATTAGCATTCCATTTCAGATTCCAAAAAAAATGTATGGTGTATTTCATTTTATTTTCAATAAATATAACAATTATTAATCTTAATTTATTTCAATTAGGTTACACTAATTTCAATAGGGGATTTATACAAATGTGTTGAAAAGAAAATTAGTGAATTCGTCAACGCCTAACCGTGTTGCCTGTTGCTTTCCTGAAGCTTATAATCATCTCGATAAGGACATTTTTAATCTCTATTTAGAATAATATATCAATTTTAATTTTTCGTCTCAAAGTGATATATTTCGCTTGGTCTTGCTCAACTTTAACACGTTGACTGCCAACTCGTAGCTGACAGTTTAACCACAGACCTCAGCTACGAATTATCCCCTAGCAATAACTCGTGGATGGCGTCTTTTAAGAGCTTTCTAACACGAGATAACTCATATAATTTTTTTTTTTAGTAATTTTGTTAAAAACTAAATAAAATGTTAGAATGTTAAAACAATGTAGTTAAATCTAAATGGCGGCGGATACCAATTTTTCCCACAATATCAGCTGCCTGACTCTCCGAAGCCGTATTTCAGGGTAAGTGAAGAACACAAAATAGTACACTTACATCAATGTTAAGTGAAAGCGTTAATTCATCAATTGCCAAAAATAGAGAATAAATGATTAGAAATTTCAATTGGTAATATGGGAACTTTTAATCTCACATCTAAATAAAACCTTGGCACTCGGGTTTCATACGAGGTAAAAGGCCCACGATAACACCCGGGTCCCGATGGTCACTAAAACATTGGAACAAAGAAGGCCCGAAGGGCATACATTTACACATAAATTTCAATGAACATAATTTGCCAAAATTGGCACATTTCAAACGGCAATGACGCTGCAGAAAATCATTAAAAAAAAGCAATTTGATTTTTTGGATGTAAGCATTAAATACATCATTATAATTTCTCACTTGTGTGTGAAGATATTTCTATGTTTGCAACACGTAATTAGCAAAAAAATTTTGTTGCTATTCCCCCCCAGATTAACAGTGAGTAAAAACAAATACTGTACTAATTAATTTTGTTATTTCTGTATTTTAAATGTCAAAAAATTAACTTTTAATACAAAAAGCCCTATTTTGAATAATGTCAAATGAAATTTAAAAAAAAAAAGAATTTTTGTTTCTACCTTGAAATCCACGCTAGAAATATTCAAGAAATCAAGGCTTACCTGTAAGAGAAAAAAACAAAAAACAAATTCAATGAGAAAAAATATCAAATTCTAAATTAAAAACAACAACACATAAGACAAACATGAATAAACTGGGGAATTTTTATGGAAAGAAATAAGGAAATAAATTGGGAAATTTTTATCTTTATTGGAAATACTAATTTGAACAGCATAAAAATTTAAAAACTTATTTGCCAGCATTTTTTTAAATATCTAATCAGAAACTTAATTGTTAGTGATGAACCGGATGTCATTACTCGAATTTTCCGACCAGATAAAAAAAATTGCGGTAATGAAATTAAAAAAATTAGAAATAATCAATTTAAGATAATATACTTTATATGTTGTACTTAAGCATTAAAATGGTTCTGAATAAACAATATACAGTTAAGAAATACAACATATATAACACCTCCACACACTAATAAATAAATACTGTTAATTAATAGTGAACTTCGAGTGATTTTTTTTATTTTTATTTTTTCACCTGTTAATTTCTAAAACCATAAATTGTTAGCTTATATTATCAACAAATAAAGAAATGAAAATAAATCATAAACAAGTCAATTCACAGTCTTGCAGTAAACACAAAGCAAGCGACCTCGTACAATTTGCAGTCTCTCAAACGCTTGCGAGTTATAATTTACTCTACCATGGCGCAAAACTTTTTTATTCCAGCCATTGTAGTAACTCAAGGGTCAAGTACAATTTCAAGCGCTACCCACATTGAGTTCTTTTAGAATGTCTAGATCCCAGCTTGCATTCGGTTAAGTGGCCAGTAATGATCATGAATCAGCAGTGGCCCATTGGATCGAGGGCATCATATTTGTTCTCAAAGTCGATTCAGTACAGGCAACACCCCGTTTTTGTCAAATTACCAGTGTTTCCTGACCCGGTCAACAGCCACCTGAAACCGGAAATGGTTTGCACCGGAAGTCGGGTTTCCTCCAAATCCCACAGCCATGGGGAGTCCAACAAAACAACGCCCGTGTTTAATACTCCGATTACGGCTGGGGGGGGGGGCGGCGTTTTATACGCGCGCACACAGAAAGCTAAAAATATAAATTCCAGTTCTAAGCATTTTCCTTCTACAAAGAAGATTACTGAAAACTGAATTCAGCATTTTTATATTCTTGGGCATCTATAAAATTAAAAAATTTAATTTAATTTTTTCCTGTTTTTTTGTAATATTAAATTGATAACTTAAAGATAATGTTAAATTGAATATAAAAATATAACTCTTAATTTTTCATTTGAAACTGAAAAACATTTTACAGCGCTGACATTTACGTCGTTGTAATAGATAGATCTATTGGACCAATTTACTAAATAAGCAGTAAGATGTGCTAATATGTTGAGAATGTTACTTCAACAAACAAGATACTGAATACAAAGATAAAACCTGGCAAAAAATGCTTAAACAATGCTGAAAAGTGAACTCTTTAAGATCTTCCATACTGTAAGAGCTATAAGCACCTAACTTTGCATGAACTTACCCCTCATCTAGAAAACATTATTTGGATGTAGATATAAACTCTGATACTTAATGTACATGATTCAAATTCAAAATTTATCATTAAACGAACTTTCGCCCGAAACTTCACAAGACAACGTATCTATCATGTCTACTACTGGATTGCCAATTCATCAAAATCTGCAGATTCAAAGCTGAAATGCAGATTCTTTATGCTGGGTAGTTTAAATGAAATTGCCTAAAATTTATCCAAAGAGATCAAACATTATCAAGATGGTGTTGAATTCGTAGTTAGAATCCTATGCACGTCACATTTGGCAACAGATGCTACTAAGCAACGCCTAAAAACGTCACCAGCTGGCGCTAATGTATCGTTTCTCCCTACTCTGTAGATACGATGAAAATCACATTACTGTGATTTTACGACAAAACTACAGACCAACAACTTCTAATTTGCTACCTCACGTGATATCACACATTTCATTTAGCAACAATGAAAGATAATTATCAACAATTCACGAATGCGATATAGACGAAAAGACAGTAGAAAAATGCAAGAAAGTTAAACGAGATTCCGCCATAGTGAAACGCAGTGCAACGATAAAACCCAGTGGCGCTTCCATTTTTCTTCATTACCCAAATAAGATCTTAAAAAGGTGGAAAAAAACAGCTTTATGACGAAGAACCTGCCGTGACTTTATCTACAAGACAGACGGGAGGAGGGAGCTCCTTGGTATTCTCCACTCGAGATCATTTTGCCGGTCCCGGGGGAAAGGAAAATCACTCCCGAACAGAGGCCTCCCGCTGCCTTGAGCCCGCTCGTGCAAAGCGTCGTTGCCCGTTCACTTCCTTCCTTCGAAGGGACTCCAAAGCCGGTGAAGGAGAACGCCATTTCCCGCTGACTGGAGTCGATCGAACCCAAGTCTGTCTGTTTTAAAAAAAAAAAAAGCGGATAGAGAGGAAAAGAGGAGTCTGCACGTGGCCTCTTTAAGAGGAGCTGCTTTTTTCAGTATGTGGGAGGGGTAGAACAGCAACGGGTTCAAAGCAGGAGAAATTGAATGATTCAATTTCGGAAAATAAGGGTCACTGCAAGTCAGACTTGATAGGCTTACGTCATTCCAACGAAAGATCCATCAGACTTTCAATGTTAGTCAAAGATATGAAATAGAAAGATGCACACAAACGCACACCGAGATATAAAGAAATTTAAATAAAAAAAATAAAAAAAATCTGTAACGAAAACACACAAAACAAAATAAATAACTACACTACCGTCTCAAAATTCTCTCAATACGCCGTTCATAAATGACGTCATTTACTTAAGAATATCAAATAATGTAATTCTTTAGGTTCGTCCGTTTTAGTTTGAATCAACAACTTGGCGACGTCTGTCTTCAATCATGAAACTATAATTACTAGGGCCCGAATTTTCTTATATCATGCTTTTTTACCTGAGCTTCAATTCTGTTTTTTTAAGTAAATACAAAAAAAAAAAAAAAAATTCTCAGGTGGTTATTCTTCAATTAAAACGGCTTCCGTTTCGCTTATTTTGAACTGTATTTTGTTTTAGAGCAAGTTTTTGTAAAAAATGAGAACAAATTTAAGAGGAAAAAATAAAAAGGTCTTTTTTTGGTCAAGGTTTAAGGAATATTTTAGAAATATTTTATTTTGTCTTTTTTGTTGGAAAAGCCAGTTTTAGATAATGTTTACTTAGGATTTCAAAAAATAAAAAAATAAGTATATTCATAATCTAAGATTTTTATAAAATTCAAACCGTAAAATTTGGATTTCACATTATCGAAAGCGTGGATCCGGTAACCCAATGGTGTAGGAGCAGAACAGCGGTCTGGGAGGGGTTCAATTTGCCGGCTGTGGTCGCGGAATTTTCAACGGTTGTTTTCTCCTCCAGAAGGGCCCCTGGGTTCACCCAGCCCGCAGTCAAATGGGTGCCAAGTTTCTTATGGAGCTAAAGGCGGACGGACTTCCGGCTGACTATCCGACCCGTTGATCGAGAATCGCTGGAGGTCGGAATCTCCAGCACACCCAAAGGTCTACATCATGGCCTGTAAGTGGAACGACTTTTTGTTTCTTAAATCATTGTCGAAAGAGCAGAGACTGGAGAGGACATGAGCAAATAACAGATTTCAGATACTGTGGTCATGCATTTCTTTTTTTCCTCATTAAACTCGTATTCATCTCTAAAAGTGATTTGTATTTTACCAAATAGTATATTCTTCTATGCAAAATTCTGTAAAGTTAGCATCAACTCTAAATTCTCTGTACTTTTATCCCACCATTTCGGACGGGTCTATTTGCTACTCTATTATATAATGGACGAGCATCATTCGGATTTCAAATACCTCCACGGTACCAAGATAAATATTTACCTTCCACCGTTCTTATGTCATTAAAAAAGCTTCGTGACATGGAAACAAAATAGGTATTTTCTTAATTTTA